>CM017188.1:47852929-48072929 GCA_004837865.1 Musa balbisiana | reverse complement strand
TGTCAATTTATGGATTTTGAGTTGCTATCCAAGAAGTTGCAAATGGATTTGCAGTCGTGAAGAAACAGGGAAAGTAGAGCACTATAGAACTCTAAAAGACTCGAGATAGAGAAGACGAGGAAACTATTGGAACAAAACGTAAAATGAAACCTCCTTTCAAGAGAACAGAATTATATTTGCGAGTGGAAGAGAGATGATTTCTGATGCTGTAGTAGAAGTGGAGGTGGATATTTATAAGCAGAGAGTTCTCACTGTAGCTCATTTTCATATTCCCACTTTATCCCAAATCCTCTGATCTCTGTAGTATCACACAAAAGAAATCAAGGAGATTTTGGGCACAGAGGATCTCCAGAAGGAAGAGTGTGGCATAATGTTGGGGATGAGGGGCTCACCTTGTCCAATGGTGGAACAGGGCTTCTGCTTTTGTTCGTTCCAGCAATTGAAGTTCAAAAGCTAGTTTTCGACATTTATTAGGTCCAGCTGTGCTTGATTTCATCAACCTCTGGCTTTGGATTCTGTAGCTTTAATTAGCTTGATTCAGTTGAGCTTACTTTAGCTGAACTTGGTCTCTATAGGATTGTGCTAGCTTGATTCAGTTGAGCTTACTTTAGCTGAACTTGGTCTCTATAGGATGATGCTACCTAGGTACAAATTTTGCTTTCTTTAATGCATGAAGCTACTGTCAGCTTAGTTTAGCTCAGCTTGGAATCCTATCAAAATGCTACTTTTGCTTTTTCTAGAGCATCAAACTACTGTAAGCTTTGTTTAACTGAACTTAGTTTCCATATGATCGTAATGAAGAAGCTATCTACTATAAGCTTAGTTTTCTTCAGCTTAGATTTTATAGGATCATATGTGATGATCCCTCTAGTGGAGGAAGGTCCATATGTGAATTTCCTGAATTTATACCTTCACATGACTTGATTGCCCTAAGGATAATGCAGTCATAATTACTAATGCAGTTTGACATCTGTATTTAAAAGGAATCTAAATCAAATGGTAAACAAATTTCCCCTAATAAAAAAAACAAACTTCAAGAATTTTGTGAATAAAACATGTTGGTCGAACTTCTCCTCTTTGTTTGAATCATCGAAACCCAAACCAAGCAACATAAGCTCACAGAGCTTCTTACATTAATAAAGAGTTGCATCTGTGGTTATTTCTCCACCTAATCCAGTTATCATACTGCCCAGCTTTCCAAAAAGGCAAAAACACAAAACAAACCAAGCCAATAGTAATGCCCAAAAGATTTTTCCTCCCGTATCTCTAAAAAGATGTTTTCTCTCCTTTCTCCCATCTCAATCAGGATGAATTAAAATTCATAGAAAGTTAGAAACAGATACTTCTTTTAGAATTGGCTGGTTGAACCATTCAAGTTGATAGTAGTTGATGCAACTCGATAATTGTGAGAACAATTTTATTTTTATAAATTACATTTTGATAAAAAGGCAAGTTGTATTTTAGTAAGTCTTATCTTTTTAGGTGATGTGGTCTGTTATAACCTTGGTGTAGTGGGAATCACACACATAACCCACATATCCGTCCAGACCACATCACCCAGGAAGATTTCTATATTGATTCAGTTAACTTAAATAATGTATTCTATTTCCTTTGCATATCTGGCTCAATATTCTCTGACTGAACATGATTTAATGTTGGAATTCTCATAATCTCCAATCGATTAGTTAAGGAATACAAGCTTTCTTCAAAGAATCCAACACCAGTTGGATCGGTACATATCGATTTTATTATCATCAAGAACCAATATCAGACAATATACGCTAGTATTGATCGGTATCTGATTTTCTTATTATCTCTTGGTGATACCTAAAAATACAGATCAGTATATCGTCAGATATACCCATATCATAGGAGTTTAACCTGTTGCTAAGACTGATATCAGGCTGGATTTAAATCTTTTCTTTCTACCAATTGAAAGTAAACAGGACCTTATCATATTGGATGAGGTGTTGCCTCTACTAAGTTTACCATTTGCTACAGTAGGAGAAAAAAACTTATACTGAGCTTAAAAGTAAATGTTAACCTTTGAGAAAAAGGTTGAATCATCGATTTGTTTGAATGAATCTCACCTTCCCCTGTTTGAGTGGATGAAGTTAGGGATTCAACTCTGAATGGAATGAATGATTCAAGTTGCTTTCCTCCTTTCAACTGTGGGTGAGAATTATTTTCGTTTCTCATGTCGAAATATTTTGGATGGAAAAAAAAATTCATGATTTGATACTACAATACTCAACCACCTGTTGTTCATTGGTTTAGTGGTCCATGGATGTACTTGTAAACATGAGGTCCAACCGTTTATCACCTCATAATTAATGGGTGATTGAGATGTGAGGATTACATGAATAAGCTGTTACCGTAAATCTCTGTGCAGGGATATTAATTCTCCTAATTGGAGACGATCTGAACTCGGAACCAATTTGAAAATAAAAATAATATGAGGTTGCATGTCCTTGTCAGAGTGTTGTTTGTCTCTTTTATAGGGAAAACAAAGGAAAGGCATAGTCTCCTTTAAGCAAGCCAAGATTGAGTTTCCAAGTAGTTGTCTATGTGAAGGAACCTTTTCTGGGCTGTGGCTTGTCACTTCAGTACACTTATCTTTAGACCCTTCAACTCTCACCATTCATCAGATGCAATTACTACTTTGTATTTGGGGTCTGAGATGATGCAGTTAATCACCAAGTAGATTAAGTGGTTTTATCTTTTCTTAAACAAACCATTAAAGTTTGAGTATCTTTTCTTATGTTGGTACAGTTTCACAACTGCATCTGAAATGTCCCTCTACCATCGCCTCTTATCATGATCAGTGGTCCATCATCATCTCATGTCAGTCCCATATGACATCTCTTACATCTCCACATGTGAGGTTCATATGAGTGGAGAATTGCGACCACAGATGAGGTTGATGTAATGGTTGATATCGAGAAGTTGGAGGGACAGTTGGATCTGCGGAAATTGTGAAGGATTTTAAATTGTACGAAGTCATTAGGTCAAGGCATGAGAGATGCATGAAACCGCAAAAGCAGCTTTATGTAGGTGACAACTGGTGGCAACAGTATGTAGATGATGGAGACAATAACTATTGATTCTAGTTCATGAACGTAAATTTAATGGAAGCACAAATTCACGCATACACATGACAAAAAATTCAGTTTGTAAGTACTGGACCTTCAGGTTTGGTTTGGATTATACTATATGCTGTGAATATTATCTCTTCTGTCATATTTATTCTATGACTTGTTTATATTTTGCTATTTCATTTCACTTCTTACGAAATGACAATATTATTTTTTTCATTTTTCTCAAGAAAATGGATCGGTCATGGTTACCAGGAGAAAAATGCAGATTCCCATAGTAAACTTTGACTGAATTCTTCATGCTGCTACTGCCTTTTGATCACTGTTTAGAGGTCCGTCCTTTGGTAGGATTACTGAGCAAAAAATCACTCCTCTCTCAAAACTTTTCCTGTTATGCATGAAGTAGCATGCCTAGAACATCAGGACCAATTTTTTTACCTTCTCATCTTAGGATAGCATATGACTTGTATGATCAAACTACCAAGTCTAGAATCAACAAACCACAGGTCTAGGTAGTTGAAATCATGTCAAGTTAGTTCATTTGAAGGAATTTAATGAGATGGAAATGAATTTTTGTTGTGGGAACATGATTGGTTCATGAACTTCCCATATGTAACAATGTCAAATCACTCATTTAGTGTTCCATGCACAAGGCATTGCACTTTGGCCTATAAATTTCACTGTGAAAACAGGCATGTAAAAGGCCAAACAACTGAAACCTAAAAGTAAGGAGTTCGAAAAAATTGAAAGATGAGAAGCTAATTGGCATCTTTGTTGACACGAGGAATCAATTCTTGTGATGTGCTATATTATGATGAAACAGGCAAAGTGCTATGGACGCGGAGGATCATAACATGGCATGGATCCATCATGCACTCTGCTTTCATCATGTTGAGCTTCAGCAATTAAGATGAGAAGGGCAACATAGAGTACATGCACTTGCGTGATGATTGTGCTCTTGATGCAACTAGATTGAGGATGATGCTACAAAGATGCGCTGGTGCACCTATATGATGTTAATATAACACTGCACCAATATGATCATGGATGAGCATCCACCACGTTGATACATCAGCCCCAAATGACCAATAATGCAATTTCGATATCTTATGGTTTGTATGCACGACAAGCACATTTTGATATAAAGACATACTTGATTTTTTTGCAGAATTCATCTCGCTGATCTTGATGTGATTTTGGTAGTAGTCTTGCAGATCATCCTTTTCTTTCTTAATAGACCTCTAGATCAGCGGCCAAGGACATTGTTTCAACATATGACCAAAACAGGTTTTATGTTGATCCCTCCTTCCCTCCTCCTCCCTCATTTGTTTTGTAGGCCTAATCTAGTTTGAACCTTGATGGCCATAGTTGTCTTGGTGACATTGATGGGCAGCTCATCTTGAAAAGATTCTGCGTATGAATCCTTGTGCAAGTGGTGTCGGAGTATTCTACTTGAATAATTATTCAGGTAAAAGATCATCCACTAGATCTGTCTTTTATTTCTTTAAGGTATCTTTCTTTTTCTACCTGCTTTTTGACTAAGTTTTTATGTGCTTGATGACTATTCCTCACCTGTATTGAGCTTTCCAGGTTGACTGCAAGGTCCTGTAGAAAAAGAAAGGATTCTTTTTTTCTTTCATTATGACATATGTCAAAATAATTGGATGGGAGATGACAAAAAGGAATTTGTTCATTGTGATTGAACTTGTAGTTGGATTGTCCTTTCAGAACCTTTCAGTCTTACCTTCTCCTACCTTCCAAGCTGTACAGCTAGTTGAATGAAAGATTGACACTAAAAGATTGATTTGGCCTAATTGAATTCAGTAAGTCGGAGGAGCAGGATTGGGGTGGTTTATCAAGGATGCAGGCTCATCGTGTATGGTAGGTTCAGGGTCAATGCATGCTCGTTTGCTATTATATTTTTTGACCAATTTAGAGCTACTCAATCTGTGCATTTCTGTTTGTCTTGTAATGAAACAGGTGGAGTGACATGAATACAGAGACTCATGACATGGCATCGGATCCACCATCAACTCTGTTTTCATAGTCTTGTGTCCTTGCTGAATCTATATCAAGAATGTTGCTACAATTTTGTGCTGGTGCACGTATTTGATCATAATGTAGCACTGCACCAATATGATTATGGAGAAGCACCGGCACATCAGCACCGATGGACCGGTAATGCAATTTCCACAATCATATGATCTGTATGCATGTCAGGCATTTTCATATGAAAACCCACTGGGTTTCTTTTGCAGCATTCAACAGGATGATGTGATTTGTTTGGTAGCCCATCCTTTTCTTTCTTGGTGCACCTCTAAATCAGCCGCCAGAGTGGAAATGACTATCCACGCCAGGTTCTAATTCCGTTCCTCTCTCTCTCTCTCTCTCACACACACACTTTTGTTTGTTTGAGGCTCTTCTAGTTTAAAACCTCGATTGGCAATGCTGATAACAGCTCGTCTTGAAGAGATTGGTGTCTTTTTGTTCGAGTCAAATAATATATTCAGGTAAAAGATCCTCCACAGTTTGTTCCTTTCTTTCCCTTTCTTTCTACTTTAGGTTTTATGTGCTCGATGATACTTCCCTCACATGTACTCAAAAGATTAAATGCGGATGCTTAGACTAGTACTCACCTCCATAACGACTAGTTCTCTAAAAAATAAATGTTTTTTTTTCTTTCACAATGTCAATAAATCACATTAATTGAGGATATGACAAACTATTATGGATAAAATTATAAATAAGATGTTTCATGCTTATGTACATTTGTATTTTTTGATTTTGTTCATGTTTTACACAACATATAAAGGGTTGATAATAGGTTTAACAATTTTATTTTCTTTTAGTGGTTATTTTAGGCTTGTAAATAAAGGTTATGTTATATGAGCACTTGTGAGAATTTTGGTTTGTAGTAAACCATTTTGGATCCTTTGTTATGTGATTATTCAGAACTTGTGAAGTCAGTTTGTAATTTGCATTGGTTATGAAGTGTTTATTGAAATGATTGTTTGTGGATCCTGAATGAGACGCTTTCTCTAATCCGTTTCTTCTTTTGTAGGCCCTAAGAGACCACAGGAGGTTTCGAGGATGCTGACCTTTACGGATGGATACGTAAGAGTGCGACACGATTTAGACAAAACTAGCTAAGCGCATGACATATGATATTAGAGCGGGACAAGCACTCATAGAAACACTTGATATGTAAACGTGGGGGACCTAGCGGAGTTGCGTTGAGGGCAGCCAACATGCGTGATCGTTTGGGAGAAACGGGCATGGAGATGCAAGGAAAAGGAGTCGCTTAGAGGAGCGAGTATATAAGATTGACATTTTGAGGAATGACTAACCCTTCGCACAAAAGGTACTACGAGGACAAACAAGTTGGGAAGAATACGTAGCGCACAAAAGTTGGGATGACTGAGTTTGAGTTATGACTCGACATTAGTAACCATACTTGATGGTGCTATAGGCAAGCAAGGTGCTTGGTAAAGGATGAGACAATATAAGGTGGAATGTGTTGTTCAGGGAACGAAATAGTTATGTAAAGCTCACAAAGATGAGGGGAATTACTAACTCGAAGAATTGATACTTATGCAAGGGTTTGCATGCAAACGATGGAATGTAATGGCCATCCCAAGGCAACCGAAACTCAACGCTATGGAGCATTGAAACTTTCTCTTCGGCATAAGAAGGATACGCCCGTATGAGGCTAAAATGTGCTGTGAGTTCAATATATTTCTAGGCCTTGAGGGGTGCAGTAGGGGCTGTATTGGCGAGGAGTCCCAATCTAGCAAGTACATTTGCGGGGGGAGCAAAACAATGCATAGTTTGTTTAGTAAGGCAGAGTGGTCCAAGGGGATAGTGATCTCTGAAACTTCCAAAGAGAAGGATGTAAAGTGAGAAGTTGCTTAAACAGGACAGATACCTTGGAGGGATAAGTCCAAGTTCTTTAAAGGGAAAATCATGTGCAATAGACCGTACATGTTGAGGAGTACCGCAAGATAACAACCCCACAAAAGCTCAAAGGACCGAGTGAGTGGCGAGGAGTTCTCACATGATCTTGCATGAGGTAATGCATTAATGGATGCATTGCAAGATCAAGTGAGGGAGCAACTCGAGGCGATACAAAATGAATACACACTTGGAGTTGATATGGAGATCAGACTCAATAGAGGGTTGATCCGTGGAATGGTGGGCACAAGAACCACTATCAACTCAATACAAATCGAGGAGCAGAACAACTTGGGTATAACTTGGTAAAGGACCCAAGTCGCATGAAGGAAGTTGGCATAGAAGATGAAATATGGAGTGGAGGCATGAAGTTTTTCTTAGTTAGAGGTCAAGGACATGAACTATTGTAGAGGCAATAGTGGGATAATGTCGTTTCATGGATCCCTCATTTTGATAAAGCAGACTCATCTTGCATAGTGCCAAAGACGAATGAAGCTTCGAGGCACATGCACCATATCTCGGAGAAGCATTTGACGGAGGAACTTAGGCGACTCAACTTGCGGAGGTAAAGTTGGGTTCAAAAGGCCTTGGCACAGGGCAAGAGGACGCGGAGGTGGGTACTCATGAAGAATACGCCATAGTACTACCATTCAAGTTGCCATGAAGAAAGCGGTGCACAATGGAGATTGTGTTGGTGGGGGTAGAGACTCAAGATCTAGTCAATGGTGCACCAATTTCAGTAAAGTTGGTGGACTTCGGGAGCTACTAGGCAATGGACTGCCTTAGAGCTATGCTTTGTTTGGGTGTGACTCGAGAGTAGGTAGATGAAGGTTGATTACGAGTGGGGTAAACACAATCGAAGGTGGAAGAGGCCTTATGATATATTGGTAGAAGCCACATATGGAGGGATCATAATTCGAGTTCATCCCACAATGATCAGAATGCAATGGAGATGTCACCAAGAGGCGATATGATGCAGCGAATTATGGTGGAATAATTCGTGGCAATGCGACACACACGAATCTAGTCCCGCAAGAGACTAGATCATACGAAAGTATAATCAGGAGCTATTGAGAGCTCCACTTTGGTGAACAACACGATGACAAGAAAGACTATGAATTCAAAGAGCGAATGCCATAGTATCGTAAAGGCGGGTCTTTCGTGCGTGCATCAGATAAAAGCCTTGGTCATCAATATATAGGGGCTATATACCACCGAGAGAGAATATCAAATGCAAGTACTAGTGAGTCCCATGGGGGGACTTGATCATGTAGAGGTATGATATGAGTAGCTAGAGAGTTGGACTGTTTTAGAGCTTATATTCGCGTAAGGGAGCCCGACAAGTCAAAGGATAAGGCCGAGTAAGCGAACATTGCTACCAAGGAAGTTAATGAGAATAAAATCGGTGCAAACCTTGCAACATGATGGTGGAGGCCATGCATGGGAGTTGCAATCTGTTTTTTCATTGACTAAGGGGAACTACTTGAAGAATACAAAGGTGTTGAAGTAAGGGATTGAAAGGGACGAGGAAGTGATGATGAGTTTAGAGGGACATAGCTATCTAAAAACTAGTGAGTCCCATGGGGGGGGGGGGGGAACTTGATCATGCAGAGGTATGATTGAAGTGGTTGGAGAGTTGGACTACTTCGGAGCTTATATTCGTTTAAGAGAGCCCGGTAAGTTAGATGATAAGGCTGAGTAAGTGAATATTGCTACCAAGGAAGTTAAGAAGAACAGAATCAATGTGAACCCCGCAACATGATGGCAAAAGCCATGCATAGAAGTCACAGCTTGTCTTTTCATTGACCAAGGGGAATTGCTCGGAGAATACAGAAGTGTTGAAGTAGGTGATCGAAAGGGGCGAGAAAGCAACGATGAGTCGAGAGGGACTTAGTTACCTAAAATCAAGCATCGGTTAGAATGAAGGTAGACTCAGAGGAGTGCCATAATGTCATAGAGGCATATCTACCGATCGCAAAGAAAGGGACACAGATGCGAGGGGACGGATAATAGAGCCATGAGCATGACAATGCCTTGGTACTACAGAGGCGGGACTTCCGTGAAGTCATCGATCCCTTGCTCTCATGGAGGGAGAGCGCTTGGTCATGAAAGGGGCCGAGAAGGTGAATAATGTAGAGACAAACTGTAAGTACTGAGACAAGACTGAAGGGTAGAGGCTAGGGAACTTTGTAAGACCGACGGTGTCAACGAACTTCTCATCAAGATAGCCAAAAGTGAATGACTTTGGGTTGATGCAAGGGTGCTCGACTAAGGAACGAAGTAGATAGTATGCAGTGCTGTACCTTTACAATTCAGAGGAGTTGGTGACAAAGATGATGGAGAAGACGGTACAATCATAGAGGGACCAAAACTACGAGAGATGTGCCACAAGTTGGGGTGAAAACTTTTTGCATTCCAGAAGTTCGATGGCATTGAGAAGGTGAATCACAGTAGCTAACTCAATGCAATGAGTGCAAACACTTCGAGTGCTTTAGAAGTGTGGGCAAAGAGTAGGTGAAGGCTAGTAACCAGCTCGATGCATGGAGTACGAGGAGGCGAGCAAAGTCAAGTAACATTTGCCTTCTCAACTCTTAAGAGAATAGGTGAAATCGGGTACCCCAATTCTCTTATTTATCTAGTAGAGGAGCTCTGCACATGTTCAAAGACCTTTCGAAGAAACTGAATAGAAGACAATAATGGTTAAATCCTCACCAATAGTGATTAGTGCTATTGAGAGTAGATTATCCGCTTAATTTTCCAACAGAATGCCAATAGAAAGCGGAAGTGATGCGAACCTACTTAGAAGTGACGACTAAGTAGAAGAAGAATCGATGGGCAAATTTTACAGAAGGACTCAAAAACTTTAAAATCTACGAGGTGATGCTCGTTAAAGCTCCAATAAGCATCCACTTAGTTCAAGCGACATGAAGCATTTAAGAGACTAGCGCATATTAAGGATGGTCTTTTCCTTCATCTAAGGGATCCATAAGAAATAACAGGGATCAACACAACTTAGCCGACCCCACACCAGAGTTAGAGTCATTGGAGAGTTGAAGCAACACGGCGAATCAAAGTTTGACTACTTAACAATAGTAGCGGAGTCCAATTGGGAGCCAAGAGGTGCATTGCAATTAGAGCAGAAGATTAAAGACTCAACAAAGGCAAGGAGATGCAGCGTTTGCAAAGGCTTTGACGAGGACATCGAGGGAATAAGTGGGGGAGAATGTCACGAACAAAACTATAAATATGGTGTTTGTTGTAATGCTCATGTATGTCTATCTTTCAATTTTGTTCATGCATTGCACAACATGTAAAGGGTTGGCAGTAGGCTTGACAGACAATTTTCTTTGGTTTTAGTGGTCATCCTAGGCTTACAAACAAAGATTATGTTATGTGGGCACTTGTGGGGATTTCGATTTATAGTGGACCATTTTGGACCTTTTGTTATGCGATCGTTCAAAGCTTGTGAAGTTTGTCTATAATTTGCATTGGCTATGAAGTGTTTAGTGAAATGATTGCTTGTGGATCCCGAGTGAGATACTTTTTCTAACCAGTTTTCTCTTTTGTAGGTTCTAAGGTACTATAAGAGGTTTAAAGAAGTCTAACCTTTGCGAACGAACATGCAAGGGTGTCGCATGACTTAGGCAAAACCATACGTAACAAAATTATATTATTTCATGGTGATTGATCTTGCAAGTGGAGTTTACGGTTTCCACGGAGCCAATGCAAATTCTATGCAAGATTTGGTATATAGATAAGTTAGTAAGGATCATCGTTTCAGAACCTTTCTATTTTTGCATCGCAAGAGTAGCCGTCGATCTAAGTTAAGATGGGATAGATAAATATTTTAATTTTTATGATTATTTTTTATTGAATATCAAAAACTCATCACATTAAATCCGAAGTTATCTTGGAATGAATCTAAGCAATGTCCATCATTGGTGGAGAGGATTTAGTAATTTCATCTTTTCCAAAATGTCAATCTTGAGCTACAAAGTGAGAAAATAAGGAAAAAAAAGAAGAAGAAGAGTTAAGGTTCATTTTATCTTTTGTGGTTTTGGCCATAGACCACTTAAGTCCTGAGCTATAGTTAAACTAATAAGCACATTTATTGGTTTAACTGTATGTGTGAGATTTTAGGAGATACAAAGTGGGAAAGTAAGGGAGAAAAAAAAAGAAGAGTTAAGGTCCATTTTAGCTCTTATGGTTTTGGCCATAGACCACTTAAATCCTTATAGTTTACTCATGTCTAAAATAACTCATATTTTTCAAAAAATGTAGCATATAAGCTCCTATCATTAAGTCTGAGTTACCAAACGTTAAAGTTAGCTTATGTGGTATGCTGACTCACAGTAAATTATTAATATGATGACACATGTAATTGAAATTTAAAAAAAGGTTATGATCTATTTTAATCCTTGTGATTTTTGTCATGGATCAATTAAGCCCTCATTATTTACTCATGTCTAAAATAATTTCTATATTTTCAAAAACATAACATATAAGCTCATTCTGTGAAGTCTAAGTTAACAGATGTTAGAATTTGCTTACGTGGTATACTAACTCATAATAAATCATTAATATAATGATAAGTATAATTTAAGTTTAAAAAATGGTTAAGATTCATCTTATCAAGGAAAAGGAAGAAAACGAAACGATCGAGGTCGTAATTGTAGATGATGGTGGAGTAATAGAGGTAGGAGAGGTTGGAGGCGGAAGTGAGGGAGAGTTAAACCACCACGTCATAGGTGAGGCGGGTGAGGGTGCAAGACAGGACGAAGCGGGAGGTAGTGGGGACAAAGATGCCTAGGAGGAGGAAGAGGGACTAGGAGACCATTGAGTGTATAACATTGGAGTGATCGATGCACATCCCCCTAAGGTAGGCCTGAAAGCTTCTAATCTCATTGTTAGTGCTGGAGAGGTTGCATACATACAACGTCTTGCAAGGCAATAGTAGCTCGGTGTTACTGTTGATGGTCGCTTCCATAATGACGCATTCTCCTGCTATTAATGATGGTCTTATTTTTTTTTAAAATTTAAATTACATATGTCATTATGCTACTGATTTATTATGAGTCAGTATGCCGTATAAGCAAATTCTAACGTTTGTTAAGTCAGACTTGACAAGAGAGGCTTATATGTTATATTTTTAAAAATATATAGGTTATTTTAGACATGAATAAATCATAAAGACTTAAGTGGTCTATGATTAAAATCACAGGTTGTAAAATGGATATTAACCTTTTTTTTAACTTAAATTATACGTATTATTATATTAATAATTTATTGTGAGTTAGCATGTGAAATAAATAAACTTTAATGTCTATTAACTTAGATTTGACGGAAAGAACTTATATGTTATGTTTTTTAAAATATAAAAATTATTTTAGATACAAGTAAATCATAAAAGCTTAAATGATTAAAAAAATAAAATATAGTTTTAGATTTTTCATGGAAGGTCTATTTTTGCATGATGTCATCCAGTACAGTAACGATATTTTGAATTCATCCCCTATTTGACTCCTTCAAAGAAGTCTCGTTATATGTATATTACTTCCTTATTGAATTGTCTTGTAAGGAAGATGTTACGAGGAAACCATCTCCACGTGTTTGAGAATCTGCACAAATAGTCTTGCATGAGTTTGTACCACCGCGTGATGGGTTTTGGTCCACTCACCAAAATAATATAATTAGGTTTCTTATACTCCCCCTTCAGATAATGTTGAGAAGTATATAATTCGTCACCAAAAGGCATATGCAAGGATGGCTTTCGAAAGCCCATCATCACATTCCTTAGATAATCGGTCACCATTAATCCATTCTCCGCTAAACTTTAATTCTAATTTTTATTCTAAGGTATACCAAACTGTTATTGCTACAAAAATGTGTAGTTGAAAGAAATGTGTTCTTCTTGTTCATCTTCTTCTTCACTTGCTACAAAAATAACAGTTCATTAAGGATTCTTTTGTGAATTAGTTTCCAGCAAAAACAGTAGAGTTAGGGTGTGGTAGGAATGTTCCGTAAGGCTCATCCACCTTTATTGTTTTGGTATTGGACCCGTTGAGGCGCATTCCCACCCTTCAAACAATTTTATCATCGCTAGGAGAGTTTCGATCGAGATAAAGCCTATGAAAAGTTACTTTTCAGTCCTCAAATCTTTGTTTATTTTTATATTGACTTCACATATGGAGAACAAAGTTACATTCAGGTCCTCCAACGCTTTACTTATTTGCGATCAGTCATCGTTCCGATCGAGATAAAGCCTAAGAAAAAGTTCCTTTACAGTCCTCTAAGGGTTTGTTTATTTTACCTCACTCCTCAGGCGATGGACACGTAGTCAGTTCTTCTTCCCCTTTCTCACGCTTCTTCACGGCCGCTCGCCGACTCGTGACCGCGATCCCTCCAACTCCAAGCCTAGAGAAGACGGCCCAACGAACGTCTTTTGGGAGCGATAGAGATAAAGATGGCGCCCTCGGATGACTTCGTTTGATGGTAGGCAATCAAACTGCTCCTTCATCATCATCGCCTCGCTTCGTGAATCGAGCTGTCTTAGCCTTCCTTTCTTAGTTGTTGTATGGTTATTTGAGCCCTCCTCGTGGTTAGTGTCCCTAACTGGGCATCCAACAGCTAGCGAGCTAACTGTTTGCGGGGGACAAAAAAAAAAGGGGATTTTGAGGCTATTTCTTCGCTTACATACGAGCTTGATGATGATTCTGTTCTAAAGCAGAAGTCTTTTCCCTTCTATCGCCGTCTCTGGCATAAGATACGACGCAAATTGGTGGTAGATATGTGCCCAATGATTTGTTTATTTGTCTTGAAGGAAAAGTCGAGTGAGAATTTTGAAGCTATAACATGAGCCGGAGCTAAAGAAATTTTGATAAATTAGGTTTAAATATGGTGAATGTATTGCTAGATGAACTACTAGGTTTATACTACTTTTTATTAAGGTTGATGACTTCATGGCATCTGTTTCTGCACCATCAGATTTCCATATAATTTTAGCTCTCCGTACCTTACAATAGTATATTTAAATTGTTTACTAAAAAAATGGAGCACCGTTAGGATTGTAAATCATAAAAGAACGAAATTCTAGGAAAATAATAAAAGATACAGACACCACATAAAAACCTTGTTTGATCATGAAGAAATGAGCTATTGTCGTGAACATATGACGAATTGATTAACCCTACTTTCTAGATTTCAGAAAATAAAAAGCTAACCTACTGTAGCACAGCCATAATCTCAGGGTACCCCTCTTCCCTGGTTCGCTTTGTTAACATGAGACTATGCATTGACGGTTTCATCTGAAGTAAGGAAGCTAACAGAAGAATGGAACGAGGACTTTCTGATGGTAATTAAATTATACTATGAATATGGAAAGTTGGTGGTATACTTACATGTACATATATTTATTTCCCTTGATGTTCCTCTTATTGCAGTTTAAGGGAAGCTATAAATCAGCAGGATGAAAATTTTGTGAGGTTTTACTTCATATAATTATATCCATCATTCCAATAGACACTAATATAGCATTTGTTTGGTTCTGTTTTTTCTTCTTTTGCTGTAATCTAATGCTTCATTTTTACCCATTCCATTGTCAGTTGTTGTGATTCATGAGCTCACTCCTAATGGTGCTCTGATTATCCTGATTGACACATGCACTACATTGAAAAATTCAGCTATGTTTAGCCAATTGACCAATTACCCAAAAAGCACATATTTGTGTTGTACCCATGTTTGACTATGAGGCTTACAGAAACATACTATAGTAAAACTTACTGTTTTGGAAAGTAAATAACATTAGAAGCCAATCCAAGCAACAAGAACCAGGTAGATTTTGTGGTGGTACTGCAGATGTACTTAATTCTTAGGGGAGGATGGGAACAGACTTATCTTCCAGATGATAAGTATGGGCAAGTTGGCTGTGTCTCGATTGAGAGATAACTTTGCTGTTTCTGTACTCAATTTATTATGTGGTTTTGACTTTTAAAATGTATGAAATTATGCGAATATATTTGATTTTAAAATTTGTCATCATTCAATACATATTTTTTTTTGTCAATGCCATAGGGATAATTGCATTCACAGGTTTCAGGATTGGAGCTCAGAGCAAACACAGAGTTCAGAGAGGATAAATTCAAGAAAGAAAACACTTCTTGGTTCACTAATGCGGAATATTCAAAGAATAATTTCAGCATATATCTGAAATAATGAGCTGTATCTTTCACTATAAATCCATAGATGATTCTTCTGTGGAAAATTTGAAGTCTAGGAAGAAAGTGCTAGATCCTCAAGGAACATTTCTGCTGAAGCGGAATAAAATATTTGTTTTATCCTGTGTGATGGCAGTATCTGTGGATCTTCTCTTCCTTTACATACCGATAGTTAATGATAAAGAGACCTGTATTGAATTGGATCACAATCTGATAATCACAGCATGTGTCTTGTGATCCTTCACAGACATTTTTTACATACTCCATATCAAGGTTCGCCGTATCATATCGTACCGACGTTTTGACCTGGGCTCGGTACGGTATGGTACCGGCGTACCGAGCGGTACATCAGGGCATACCGAGCGGTACACCCTGGTGTATCGAACAATTTTATATTTTTTCATACTGTAGCAATGCTACAGTATAGTACTGTAGCACTATAGCGGTACGGGCGGTTCATGTACCGGTAACCTGTCGGACTGGTACGTACTGTCCGTACCGGGTGGTACGCTTCGGTATGGCAGACCTTGCTCCATATAATATTTCATTTTCGAACTGGTTTTATTGCTCCACTGTCTCATGTATTTGGAAGGGGGGTCTTGGTTGAAGACTTTTCAGCAATAGCCCTTAGATATTTGAAATCATACTTATTGACATTCTTGCCGTTATTCCTCTTCCACAGGTAGTAGACTTATTTTTATAATGCATCTACATGTACACTGTGCCAATTTTTATCATCTATTTGTTGTATAACTGAGAATTTATCATGCCAAATAATTTACAAAAACTACTGCATTTGTCTATTATACGTAGGCTAGCTTTTCCTTAAAAATTGCATGTATTTCTGATAGACAATATTGATAGGCTAGCTTTTCTTGTATTATTGGTCTTTAAATCTTTGACCATTTTTTTCCTATTATACATAGCCATTTTATTTACATGGAAGTTTTTATGCTGCACAGGAAAAGGACATTCTGCCTCAATAACCTTCTATGTTGGATATGTGTGCATGAAGTTCCATGATGTATCTCACTGAGTTCTGGATATCGATGGCCCACTAAAATTTATGTCAGATTCATTTTGTGACTTAAAGTAAAGAGGGGCTTTATAAGTTCTATATGATCATTGTATGTTCCTTAGATTAAAAATAAAATTTTATAAGATAATTGTAGAGCCTAAGTAGGTAGAAACATGGGCAAAGAATTAGTATTATTGAGATGGATGTATGGGGTTACTAAGAGAAAGAGAATAAAAATTGTTTGCATGCTTTTATAGTTAGCTTTAACTTTTCTTGAAAGTAAGATGAAGGAAAACCATTTCAGATGGTATAAAGAAATCCATGTAAGACTTATAAATGCCCTGGCTAAACATAGTTAATCAATTAAGACTACTAGTGAGAAGTAGAATGAGATGGGATCAAATTTTATTATAAAGAAATACTGATTTGACTAGTCATAGTGCTGTAAATAAATTTTAATGACAGGATGAGATACATGTTGCTTTTTGTTGGTTGACATTTATAATCCTTAGTAAATTGGGCTTGTGATTTAACTGGTCAAGGAATTTTTTTAACTAATAAATAGCTCATGCATGATATTTCTGGTCTACTAATAATTCTATCACCGTTGTGGATCTTATAAATATTTGTACGTTTTCTGAAAGTTCCTGATTGTGTCTGGATTCTCTTTCTTTTTCAGCTTTATCCTGTCTGCATTTTGCTATTATTTTAGTCAGGTTTTAGCAGTTGTCTCTCTGCAGTCTGCATTTTGCTATCATCATTGGAGCATGGTCATTTATTCCAGGCATATTGTTGGGTTTATGATGAATTCTTTTATCAACTTGGGGATCTATGTTTCGTTTAAAATTTATGTGGCTTCTTAACTAATATGTTACTGGTGACCTTATTTTCACTTTACAATTTTTTGTATTTAAAATGACTGATCTTTGTTCACATCAGTGTGTCATGTACTGTTCACATGTGGAAGGGATGTCTTTTATTGTTGGTACCATGGAATGGAGTTTGATCGTTCTCTTATGTTTTTGCTCATTCAGATTGTTATATTGGTCACAATGCCTGTATTAAAAGAGTCGGCTTCACTGGATGCAAAGATGCTGATGATGTACATTGTGCCCAGGCTTGTCAGGATAATACCATTGTACTTGGAAGTGACAAGCTCTGCTGGAATAATTGCAGAAACTGCATGGGCTGGGGCTGCTTTTAACCTCTTTCTTTATATGCTTGCTTGCAAGTCATGTAAGCTCCGATTTCCCAGTAGTTTCCTTTTCCTTTTCAGATTCTGGATATTTCTATTTTGCTTCAAATATTTTCTGCAAATGCACCTTCCACGGTTTTAGTAGAATAAGTAATTTGACAATTTTCCTATTACCTTTGGTAATGATTTGCTGGATACTGATATTTGCTTTTACGATATTTTCAGCAATTAAACTTTGAATGTTTAGTAGAAGCAAGTGATTTGCAATTTATTCCATGCATGCAGATTTCATCCTTGAATGATCATCTACTTGTTGTATTAATCATATTAAAAGAGTTCTTTTTTTTAATTTTCCCATATTGATTGATTTGTCGATCCTTATTCTATTTAATAATGGAATTCTTTTGATTGCCTGGTTTTCATATCATGATTAGAGTAATTCAATTAATGTCAACTAATCAAGGTCTTAATTAAGATTAGATTACAGTATAGGTGGAGCCTCTTATATTTTACAATGTTCTCAAGTAACAAGTTTAATTATGCTCCATGATGAATTAGAACAGTTAATTTATACTGTATCCCACTATGGTTTTATCCGAGAGGCTATCTTGTTAAGTTGAGAAGAATTTAGGTAATCCTTATATTAGATGTATCGAGTTGTGGCTAGGTGTCACGTTAAATTTAGTTCCACAGGAGATACTTGTGGTTGCTTTGATAGATAAATAAGAGCACTGTGCTACCTTGTAGTCACACATACTTTCTCTCTTTTGTCTTTTTCTTTTTTTGTGTCACCCTTATATTATCTGACAATATTCTTCCAATCCAGATTTGTAATTTGACCTAGGATATAAATCTTCAATCTGTGCAATAAGGTCTATTTTAGAATTTTACTTTCATCATCTCAATAAATTATTTTTATATGTTGTTAGAGTGGTCTTAAAGGTATATGAAGCACTAGGTCCACTGTTGATTAGAGGTCATCTTGAGCTTTAGGGTCCATGAATACTATAAGCCGACATTGGTAAACATGTAAAGAAGAAGCCTTGGGTTCAAATCTCTCTCGCTTCTATCATCGTCAGGGAATCTTCTTTAGGCAATGCTTTATAAATAGGTAGCAACCCGCTCATTACTTTTTGTTGAAAATAGACAGTCTAATGAAATCAAGGACCCCGCAACTCATTTATTGTGTAAAATTTAGTGGACCATATTTTAAGTACTCCAATTAGTGGAATGTCAGAAGTGGATGATGGATATTTGATACAGTATCTAAGGCTCAATGAACTTACTAAAAGTAACTTGGTTTGAACTATTATTGGTCAAGTGGTTTAATACCATATTTTGTTTGAATTCTGGGTCATATGCCTTGGGCCTTGATGCAGAAGTCAATGTGATAAGCAAATTAGACTATAAAACTTGATTGGTTTACTTCTAATAACTTGAGCATACCTTTTGGGATGGTATGATACCTCAATTATTCTTGCATAGAAAATTGATGATGACTTGACAGGCTTATTATTACTAAATAACCTGGTGTATGCATTTTGGTCATGTGGTCTCATTCTGGCCAGTTATTATGGGTCTATTGGGCTGGGTCATGACATATTTGTTTGTAATTAAATATACAAACATATTTGTGGATTACTAGAGGAAAAAAATACTTAAAAATGTAAAAATTTAGTGACATGAAATAGGATTAGTAGCCAAAGGTATGTTTCTTTCTCAACATATGATTTGTGCATCTTTTTGTACAACCACATCAATATCTTTCAACAACTCCAGTGTGGAGGTTTCCTGTGAGGTTCAGATCAAATGCTATGGAGATTCTTGGTGCACGCATAAAGTTGGAGCCGAAACAGGGACATCAAAGTGATTTTTCGTTCCCACTTACAAAAAGGTTTAAATAGTTAACATAGGGGGAAATACAAATGAATAAAGGGAATTCATATAGGCATCTCGTTGCTGGTGGAATTGCTAGGTGATGGAAATCAAGCTACATTTGAAAGATGTGGAAAGAAAAAGGGCTGAACTGAATCAATTTAGATTGATGGTGAACTTGGGTTCGAGTACTATTGATATTTTATGATTGTCACATGGTAACATCCAGTACAATTAGCATCTTATTTTCTAGATTAATAATAAAATAGAACAAGAAAATAAATAAGAGAGAATATTGTCAGAATCATCATGTTACAAGAAAGGAAAAGCATCATGCACAAAGAAGAAAATAATTCTACAGAAACATCATCTTGCTAGGAAGGAAGAACATCATGTATGAAGAAAGATTATTTTACAAGGATATTTTGGAATCTTATCTTCTCAAAAGATGACCAGATATAATGTACTAAACCATCTTGATGTGATTTTTATTTTCTTCCTTTTTTGTTACTTCCTTTTCCTCTTGTATTTGTGGCCTATATAAAGAGGCCAAGCATTGTAATGGGATCAACAGTCTTTGAATGAATAATAGTTTTGTTTTCCACAAGTTGTGTGAGTGGTGCGAGGCCACAGTTTCCCCCTTGATGTGAGTTCGAGGACTTGGAGCCAGTTCAAGATTATCCCCTATATTCCTCTCCTCTCCCATCCTCAACCATCCCGCAATGAAGACCTATAAACCAATCACTCGACATCAAAATTCAATCAGAAGGGTGTCAAAGCACTCAATAATTTAGATATGTGATTAAACTCCTGCTTTGTTCTTTATTACTTAAATTAATATTTATGCAAATCAAATTTCTCTCACCTCCTCCCTCTCTCTCTCTCTCTCTCTCTCTCTCTGTTTTAGCCTTTTTTTATTTAGTATCCACCCAACCGTCTCTTTTTTAGGGTTGTCCTACATCATATTTGGTATTCGAGTAGGGTGTTAGTATTAGGGTTTAGTTGGTTCGATTGAACTAATTTGCTTGTTCAATCGAACTAGCAGGAGTTCAGGTCACAATTCACTCGGGTGCTTGCCTAAGGCGCCCGACGCCTGGGCTTAGGCGAGCACCCAGGCAACTAAATATGTCGCTTGAAAGTTGTGCAAGGCGCTCGGGCCTCACCTCGCCCGAGTGCTTGGGCGCCTATCAAAAACACTGAGAGGCAATATGTTGAGAAGGTTGAAACTTCAAAGGTCTTAGATCTAACTCAGGATGATGATAACTCAAAACATATTGAGGCAGATCAAGAGTTGGACCAAGAGCAAAATCACATTCTAAAATACAATAGTCCTAGAAATCACTCATAACATTTCGAGTATAGGCCCGAAGGAGCATATGAGAGGCCTCAGTGCTCCACCACTTGCACTATCACGACACATGTATGACTTAGACATACACCAGAACTACCAAAACCGCTTGGGTCATGTCTTAGGGAGGTTAATGATGACATCAGAAAGATGGCCAAAGTAGAGGCACCTTGCTTCAAGGGTAGATTGGACCTAAAGGATTTTATTCATTGGTTGTATAATATGGATGACTATTCAATTGGTATGACATATGAGAAGGTCATTGAGTATGCTTTGTAAAAATGAAACTTATAGGTCAAGCCAAACTCCACTAGACCAATATTGAAAAATAAATTCAGCATTTAGGCCAAGCTCTAATATAATTTTAGGATAAAATGAAAGAAAAACTAAAAGAAAAATATATTCCTATATCTTACCAAGCAAGGTTCACCATACCGTAGCGTACCACTCGATATAAGCAGTACATACCGGTCCGCTAGGAGATCGATTGGGTAGTATATCGGTATGCCCCCATGTACCATGTGTCGATATGCTCGATACAGCTCGGTACGTATTGTACTGATAGCTGGTTGATACACTAGTATGGACCAGTAAGGTGAACCATGCTACCAAGAACATTTTATGGACAAACTCCAAACCTTTCCTCAAAAAATATGTTTGTAGCTGAATATATTAATAAGTTAAATGAATTGATGGTTAGGTGTGACATTCAAGAGACTATTCATCAAACTATTTCACAATTTTGCACTGGACTAAAGCTTGAAATTAGAAAAGAGTTGTTCCCACATGTTCTTAACTCTTTGGAACATACATATAATATGGCCTTGTAGTATGAACAGTATCTCAAGGTTCATGTCACTTGGAGGTTTAGTTCAAAGTTGGGGAGTTTGCCATACATAGGGTTAGTGAAAATGATAAACTTTCTAAAACTTCCAACACTGCCACCACACAAAATTGATTTAGTGATCCAACCACTAGATGTCCCCAAGTTATTTAAGGAAATATTGTTGAACCTTTGCGACAAAATAACAACTCCACTTGTTTCTTTAACTATCACAGGATAGGACATTTTGTACATCAATGTCCATCAAGAGCTCTTCACATGGGAAATAACCTAGAAAATAATGAAATACTCAAAGAAGAATTAGCACATATCCATGAAGATGTCGCTAGTGATGAAGACCGTTTAGCTAATGAAAATAATGATAAAACCCTTGCTGTCATGAGATGTATTAACCACACCAAGATAGAGGAGGATTGGAGACAAACCAATATTTTTCATACCTATATTAAAGTGGGTGATAAGAGTTGTAAGATAATTATTGATGGGGTAGTAGTGCAAATGTCATATCCATAAGAGCCCTCGAAAGAATGAACTAAAACTTGAAACACCCCCTCAACCCTATAAGGTAGCATGGGTAAATAAAGTCACTATCCCTTTTAACCAACGTTGTCTAGTTCTCATTAAGTTTTTAACTTATCAAGGATAAGTTTGGTGTGATGTCCTTCCGATGGAAGTTGCTCATATCCTTTTAGGATGACCATGGCTCTTTGACATAGATGTGAACCATTTTTGTGACATAAACACTTATGTATTTAAACATAAGGGAAAAAAAGATTATATTAAACCCATGTAAGCCAACTAAGGTTAATAAAAGCTCACAAATGCCATAAAAGGATAAACCCTGCTGTGTTATAAACAAAAAATCTTTTGAATATGAAAACCAAAAAGAGGGGATAATTTATGCTTTTATGACTAAGTAATAATTTATGCTCTTGTGACTAAGGAAGTACAAATCACTTGAAGGGTCCCAAGACCATCCCAAGAAGGTTGATAAGATTCTTAGTGAATTTAAACATCTCACCCATGAGGAATTGCCCCCTCTTAGAGACATTCAACATGCCATTGACTTAGTCCTTGGGTCAACTTTTCCAAACTTACCACATTATAGGATGAATGCCTTGAACGTACTGAACTAAAAAACAAGTGGATGACCACCTAAGGAAAGGTTTCATTAGAGAAAGCTTAAGTCCTTGTGCAATTCCTACTCTACATACAACCAAAAAGGATGATAATTAGAAAATGTGTGTAGATAGTCAAGTCATCAGTAAAGTATGTGTTTCCCATACCTAGACTTGATGACATGCTGGACATGATGGCAGGATCAAAAGACTGCTCCAAAATTGATCTAAGGAGTGGTTATCATCAAATTCGTACTCGTTAAGGAGATGAGTGAAAAACAGCCTTTAAAACAAAGGATGATTTGTATGAATGGTTTGTTATGCCTTTTGGTCTTTTATATGCACTTAGCATATTAATGAGGGTTATGGCACAACTACTTCATCCTTTCATTGGTTATTTTTTTGTTGTCTATCTTGATGACATTATCATCTATAGTAAAACCAAGGATGAACATCTTCACCTTCGCCAAGTTCTAGAGTTCTAGAGGCCCTTGATAAGGAAAAACTCTATATCAGCTTGAAGAAATGATTATTTCTACAATCCATGTCAATTTTCTTGGCTTTGTTGTCTCATATGGGGGAGTTGTGGCTAACCCTGAAAAGGTTAACGCTATCAAAGATTGTACCCCTACAAATATTTATGAAGTTAGGAGTATTCATGACGTAGCTACCTTTTTCGTAGGTATGATCATTCGGTCCTTTAGCACCATTATGACCCCTATTACAAATTGCATGAAGAAGGGTGAATTTAAATCGAGTAAATCTGCCTCTAAAGCCTTTGACTAGATAAAAGAAAGAATAACACAAGCACCAGCTTCTGGATTTCTCGAAAGTCTTTGAGGTTGCTTGTGATGCCTTTGGGGTAGGAATTGGTGGAGTGTTAAGTCAATGAGGACATCCTATTGTATTTTTTAGTAAAAAATTAAATAAGGCCTGACAAAAAATATTCTACCTATGATAAGAAGTTTTATGCGGTTGTCCAAGCCTTGAGGTATTGGTGACATTACTTGTTGCCAAATGATACATTCAATCACAAAGAAAATTAGGGCCGCAACACTTAAAACACCAACCAAGAGTTGAAAACAAAACTGCTGATGCACTTAGTCGAATGACACTTGTCTTGCACTCTATGACCACTGAAGTGGTTATATTTGAACACATACGAGATAAATATATGTTTTGTCCTGATTTTGAAAAGACCTATAAAACATTATTAGAAGGATCAAGATTAGATAACACACACTTTACGATCTATGATGGATTCTTTTTTGAGGGTGTTCGTTTATATATTCCTAATGGTTCCCTTAGAGACTTCATTGTTTGGGAAATGCATATTGGAGGGGCTGTCAGTCATTTTGGTCAAGATAAAACCATTGTCATAGTTGATGATAGATTCTTTTGGCTTAGTCTCATGTGGATCACATCATATCTCAATATCAGACTTATCAGCTGGTTGAAGGAAGAAGATATAACATAGGGCTATATACACCTTTGCTTGTACCTCACACCCCTAGGGAAGACCTTAATATGAATTTTGCCCTTGGTGACTATGAACCATAAGAGGTCATGATTCCATGTAAGAACACTATTGATGCCTGACATGTAGCCAAATTATTCAGGAAAGAAATTGTTAGGTTGCACGGTCTACCAAAGATCATTGTTTCTGATAGGGATGTTAAATTCACAAATTATTTTTGGAAAACTTTATAGAAAATCTTGAACACAAAGTTATAGTTCTCTTCAGCATATTACCCTCAAACTGATGGGAAAACTAAGGTGGTTAATAGGAGTCTAGGTAACCCTTTGTGAAAACTAAGGTGCTTCGTTTTGTTGAGTTTGCATATAACAGTTCTATCAACAGGTACACTGGTCTCAGCCCTTTTGAGGTCGTCACTAGATTTCAACCTCAAAAACCCATTGATCTTATTCATATTCCTCCACAAGCTAGTCCCAGTGAACCTATTGAATCTTTTGCTAAACACATCCAAGACATACATATTGAAATTCGTAGAAAGATAAATTTAAGCAATGAACTATACAAGTCTGTTGTAGATTTTCATCACAGGTCACAAAAATTCGAGAGAGACATGGTAATGATGAGAGTCCGACCCAAGAGATTTTTGTGACAAACCTTAAGAAAGCTTCATTCCAAAACTCTAGTCCTTACAAAATCATACTAAAAATAAGCTCCAATGCTTATGAACTTGACTTTCTAATAGATCTTGGTATTTCCCGAGTTATCAATATTGAAGATTTAAAACCTACAAGGAACCGCAAGATAATACTCCACCTTGTTTCTCATGTATCCACCCTTTTGCCTTGTCAACTCTATTATCTATAATGCCTTCCCCACCTATACCCACCTATAAGGGGGGAAAAGAGGAAATAGAGAATATTCTAGACGAACAACAAGTCTCCACTTGTATGAGGGATATCAGAGATTCCTTGTCAAATGGAAAGGACGATCAGATTCAGATTGCACATGGATCACAAAAGAAGAACTCTAACAACTCAACCCTAAACCCTACAACAATATTGCCTCATCACTTCATCAGAGATGAATGCTTTCAAACCTGGAAGTGTTAATGGAAATCAAACTACATTTTGAAGACATGGAAAGAAAAAGGGCTGAATTGAATCACTTTGGATTGATGGTGAACTTGGGTTCAGGTTCAATTGACATTTTAGGGTTATCATGTGGAAACATCCTACACAATTAGCATCTTATTTTCTAGATTGACAATGAAGTAAAAGAAGAAAATTAATAAAAGAGAATATTACAAGAATCATCATCTTGTAAGAAAGGAAGAACATTATGTACAAAAAAGATATTCTACAGAAACATCATCTTGCAAGAAAGGAAGAACATCAGGCACAAAGAATATTCTAGAATCCTATCTTCTCAAAAGATGATCAGATGTACATTGTATTGAATCATTTTGATGTGATTTTTAATTTCATCCTTATTTGTTACTTCTTTTTCCTCTTGTATTTGTGTTCTATATAAAGAGGCCAAGCATTGTAATGGGATCATCAGTCTTTGAATGAATAATGGTTTTGTTTCCCACAAGTTGTATGAGTAGTGCGAGACCATAGTTTTCCCCCCATGTGAGTCAGAAGACTTTGGTGGAGCGAGTCTAAAATTATCCCTTACATTCCTCTCCTTTTGCATCCTAAGCCATCCTACAATGAAGACCTATAAACCAATCGCTCAGCATTAGAAGCTAATCAAAAGGGTGTCAAAGGGCTCCTCCTTAATGATCTGGGTATGTGATTCAACTTCAACTTTGTTCTTTATTGCTTAAATTAATATTTCTACAAATCAAGTTTCTCTCGCCTTCTCTCTCTTTATTTTAGTTTTTTTATTTATTTATTATCCACCCAATTGTCTCTGTAGTTATATTAACCACACCCTTTGGGATTGTCCTACACTAGGGAAACATAGATTGACCTGGTGGAAAAGCTGTAGGAAAGCAAATAAGACTTTATCAAAGTCAATAATTTTTTTTTATGAGGATGTTTAATTTAGAGTAAATAATGAGTCAAGTATGGCTGATAAGACCCTACAATCTTATCGTAAAAAAGAAGAAGAGAAAGGGATGATCGCTTCGAGGGGATCGACCTCCTTGATCGCTTCGAGGGGATCGGCCTCCTACGGTTTGTCAAAAGACAGAATAGTATTTTTCATTGATGCCAAAAGAAACAGTTACATCCCTATTTATAGAGTTCCGACTTTAGTTAAAATAAACAGACTTAATAAATATGTAAAAATAAAAGGGAAATTAAAAGGTTCCTAACAATCCTGCCTCTTACAATTCAGCCTTGCCCTCAAGGCTGAGTAGCATCAAATTCTGGAAACTTCTCCTTTAGCATGCTGTAGGACTCCCAAGTGGCATCTTCCCTTGGTAAGTTGGCCCATTGCACTAGCACTTCAGTTACAGGATGTCTGCGGTACATTACAACTCGTCGATCAAGTATGGCTTGTGGTTGAGCTTGAACTTCCCCAGTAGTAGTAGTGTCTGGCAAATGGCACTGCACTAGTACATCTTCACCCAATTTCCTTTTAAGGCATGCAACATGAAAGACTGGATGTATTTTAGAACTAGCAGGCAATTCCAAGCGGTAGGCCACTGGTCCAATGCGTTCTAATACCTTATAAGGCCCAAAAAACCGAGGAGATAGCTTCATGGAAGATCGGACCTTTATGGAAGTTTGCTTGTAGGGTTGAAGACGAAGGAAAACCCAATCACCCACAGTAAATTCTCGTTCACTTTGGTGTTTATCAGCTTGTTGTTTCATTCTTGCTTGTGCGACTGTGAGGTTATCCTTTAACAGCTGGATAATCTTATTTCTATCCATCAATTCCTTATCCACTTGATCAACTTTAGAAGAACCGGGTACATACTTTGTAATTGTAGGTGGGGGTTGGCCATAAACTGCTTCAAATGGAGTCATTTTAATAGAAGGATGGTAAGAGGTATTATACCACCACTCTGCCCAGGGAAGCCATTTGACCCATTCCTTCGGCTTGTCGCTAGTAAAGCATCGGAGGTAATTTTCTAGGCACCTGTTTACCACTTCAGTTTGCCTATCTATTTGTGGATGATAAGCAGTGCTCATATTCAGCTGAGTACCTTGTAAACGAAAAAGTTCTGTCCAGAAGGAGCTAGTAAAAATCTTGTCTCTGTCACTAACAATAGAACGGGGACTCCCATGCAATTTAGCTATGTTTTCCACAAAAATATGAGCAACACTTGCAGCAGTATAAGGATGTCGTAAAGCACAGAAATGAGCATACTTCGTAAGTCTATCCATGACTACAAGTATAGTACTCTTTCCTTGAGATGATGGGAGACTGTCAATGAAATCCATAGATATATCGGTCCAAGTAGCATCAGGAATAGGAAGGGGCTGTAGTAAGCCTGGGGTGGCTACTGTCTCACTTTTGTGACGTTGGCAAACATCACATTCAGTAATAAATTTCTTGATAAAATTTTTCATACCTTTCCAGTAAAAAAGTTGTCGAACTCGCTTATAAGTGCGGAGAAATCCCGAGTGACCAGCAACGGGTGATGAATGAAACTCCTTCAGAATTATTGCCTGGCAAGGAGAATGTGGGGCAACCACTATTCGGCCTTTATAGCGCAAGTCCACCGAATCCCAACTATAATTTGAGACAGAACTTGGGGCTTCTTCTAATTTTTTAATGATGTTTTGGATCTCAGGATTATTTGACCATTCCCTTCTGATAACTTCCAAAGTCTCGCAAATAGGAATAGAAATAGCTACTAGTTCAGCTTGTTCTAGAAGGCGTGAGAGGGCATCTGCTACTAAATTCTCACTCCCCTTTTTATAAACGATCTCATAATCGAATCCCAGTAGCTTTGTGACCCATTTCTGCTGCTCTGGAGAAGAAATCTTTTGCTCTAGAAAATATTTGAGGCTTTTGTGATCAGTGCGTATTTGAAACCGTCGACCAATTAGGTAGGGCCTCCATTTTGTGACTGCATGTATTATGGCTAGCATCTCCTTGTCATAAATAGATGAACTCAAATGGGAAGGGGAAAGAGCCTTACTAGCATAAGCGATAGGCCGACCTTCCTGCATTAATACAGCCCCTATTCCAGCTCCAGAAGCATCAGATTCAATTACAAACATCTTATTAAAATCGGGTAGAACAAGCACAGGTATAGTAGTCATTACAGTTTTCAAGGTTTGAAAAGCATGAGTTGCCTCTTCTGACCATCTGAATGCATTTTTCTTTAGAAGTGACGTCAAGGGGGCACTAATTTTGCCATAATTCTTCACAAACTTTCGATAATAGCCTGTTAGTCCCAAGAACCCCCTTAAGGCTTTGATTGACTTTGGAATTGGCTAATCTGTCATCACTTGGATTTTTGAAGGATCAACTGCAACACCCCTTTGAGATATGATATGGCCAAGGTACTCAACCTCAGGTTGCCCAAAACTGCATTTGGATCTCTTGACAAAAAGACCATGCTCACGAAGAATATTAAAGACAATTCGTAAATGTAATAAATGACTTTTTAGGGAATGACTGTATATTAAAATATCATCAAAGAAAACCAAAACAAACTTACGGAGATGAGCCCGAAATATATCATTCATTAAACTCTGGAAGGTAGAGGGCGCATTGGTTAACCCAAAAGGCATTACTAGAAACTCATAATGGCCATTATGTGTCCTGAAGGCAGTTTTCTGAACATCCCTTTCATGTACTCTGATTTGATGATAACCCGATCGTAGGTCCAATTTAGTGAAGACCTGAGCTCCTCCCAATTCGTCCAACAGTTCATCCACTACTGGAATAGGATATTTATCCTTCACTGTAATGTTGTTAAGTGCACGATAGTCGACACACATCCGCCATGAGCCATCCTTCTTTCTGACTAGTAAGACTGGGGAAGAATATGGGCTAACACTAGCTCGTATAACTCCTGTTTTGAGCATCTCTGTGACAATCCTCTCTATCTCTGCCTTTTGGAAATGTGGATATCTATAGGGTCGGACATTGGTTGGTGCCTTCTCGGGTAACAATGGGATCCGATGATCATGACATCTAAGAGGTGGAAGTCCGTGTGGCTCTGCAAATATATCTGCAAACTCGGCTAGCAAGGATTCAATATTTCCAGCCGGAATGTTCGATGTCATTTCCTTTTCAATGGTATGCAATTGCACCAAAAATCCAGTGTGTGTCTTCCGAAGGACCCGCTCCATCCGATGGCTAGTGATAGTTGTAACTTTACCTCCACGTCTTCCTTGGAGAGTCACCTGTCTTCCATTAATAAAGAACTTCATAATCAGTTTAGAAAAATTCCAGGAGACATCACCTAGGGTTGATAGCCATTCAATTCCGAGCACCACTTCATAGTCTTCCAAGGGCAATAAAAAGAAATCCACAAATAATTCTTGGCCTTGCAACATTAGTTTTATCTTTGAGCACTTGCTGTCACAGGTTAAAATCCGTCCATCGGCTACCTTGACTTCAAATTTGTCACAACATTCGATATGGTAAGCTAATCGGGCTGCAACTTTCCTATCCATAAAATTATTGGTGCTACCTGTATCAATTAAAACAGTGACAGACTGGTGTTTCAGAGTTCCCCTAATTTTCATGGTTTGTGGATTAGAGTAGCCAGCCAATGCATGTACTGTATGTGTGACGGCTTCAACATCATCATTAATTTCCACTTCTTCATGATCGGAATCCGATACTTCTACTTCTGGGTCCTCCTCGATCGGTTCAATCATCAAAAGCCTTCCTTGTTTGCATCGATGCTCCTTACTCCACTTTTCATCGCAATGCCAACACAAACCCTTTGCTATCCTTTCTTTGAGTTCTTCTCGGGTTAGTTTGCTAGTGTTATGGTTTCGACTAAGAGTAGATGAGGTAGGTTGCCTGCTAATCACTTGTTTATTGGCACCTTTGTTTCGACGATATTCCACACCAATTTTTTCTTCATGTAGGCGTGCAAATGAAATCGCAGCCATCATAGTGCGGGGTTGACGAGCCTTAACCTCGCATCGGATCTCGGGAATAAGCCCTTCAATAAATGTACCCAGAAGTTGTCGTTCTGATCAATCTCTAGCTTGGTTGGACAATCGTTCAAATCTACTTTGATATTCCAACACTGTAGAAGTCATCCGAATTTTAGCGAGTTGGCCATCAACATTCTCATATTCGGATGGTCCAAAGCGAACAAGAAGTCCTCTTTTAAACTATTCCCAAGAAGGAATTCCGTGGCAAGTTTCGTACCAGTCATACCACTGGATTGCATCTCCATCGAGCTGGATTGAGGCCACTTCCACCTTGGATTCTTCTGGGGTTCTGTGAAAACGAAAAAATTTTTCCGCCCTAGAGATCCAACTGGTCGGATCCCTATCTTCCCATCGTGGAAATTCTACCCTGATGCGTGGGTAGTATGTGTCACCATCCTGGGGCCCTTTTCCTGTATCTCTCGATCTATTCAGCGGAGAACTTGAGCTCCCATCTTGTTGAAACCGCTAAAGTGCTCCAACAAACTCTTTTTGAAATCATGAAGAGTTTCTTGTAGCCGATTTTCAATTCTGGTTTCCAACGTTTCCATTTGTGCCTTCACTGAGTTATCGGCAGCCATTGCATACGATTGCAAATTGGTAATCCCAGTTCTTGTTTCTGATGTCTAGTCAAGGGCATCTACACAGTAGCTGGGCAAGTAGCAGCGACGGTGGCAACAGCGGCAGCAGCAAAGCAGCAAGGAACCCACGGTGGAGCGGCGCGGTTGAGAACAAGGGCAGAGCAAGGTGAACTGCCTGTGCTCTGTTTCGGTTACAGAGGATGCAGAGCAAGGTGGAGCGGCGGCTGGGAGGCGAGCGGCGGTCGTCGCACGGTGGCCCGAGGCGAGCGGCGGTCGTCGCACGGTGGCCCGCAACGGTGATGGGTCGGCTGGGCGGTGACGGCGCTCGAGGGAAAGAGGAGTGCTGGAGGCGCGGCTGGTGGAGGTGCGGCTGGAAACAAGGGCAGAGCAAGGTGGAGCGGCGGCTGGGAGGCGAGCGGCGGTCGTCGCACGGTGGCCCGCAACGGTGATGGGTCGGCTGGGCGGTGACGGCGCTCGAGGGAAAGAGGAGTGCTGGAGGCGCGGCTGGTGGAGGTGCGGCTGGAAACAAGGGCAGAGCAAGGTGGAGCGGCGGCTGGGAGGCGAGCGGCGGTCGTCGCACGGTGGCCCGCAACGGTGATGGGTCGGCTGGGCGGTGACGGCGCTCGAGGGAAAGAGGAGTGCTGGAGGCGCGGCTGGTGGAGGTGCGGCTGGAAACAAGGGCAGAGCAAGGTGGAGCGGCGGCTGGGAGGCGAGCGGCGGTCGTCGCACGGTGGCCCGCAACGGTGATGGGTCGGCTGGGCGGTGACGGCGCTCGAGGGAAAGAGGAGTGCTGGAGGCGCGGCTGGTGGAGGTGCGGCTGGAAACAAGGGCAGAGCAAGGTGGAGCGGCGGCTGGGAGGCGAGCGGCGGTCGTCGCACGGTGGCCCGCAACGGTGATGGGTCGGCTGGGCGGTGACGGCGCTCGAGGGAAAGAGGAGTGCTGGAGGCGCGGCTGGTGGAGGTGCGGCTGGAAACAAGGGCAGCAGCGGTGAGTTGCCCTGTTTCGGTCGCCGTGAGGAGGGGGGCAACCGGCGGCTGCGGCTGCGACCCGGTGGGGGCACGGTGGCAGGGAATTTAGGGCAGCGTCGCCGACGAAGGGGTGGTCCGCTGGCAGGGAGACGGCGCCAGTGGTCCTTCTGGCTCGAGCGAGATGGGGAAGCGAGGAGGAGAGGTCGCCGGCTGGGGGCAGCGACGGTGTTGGTCGATCGGCGGGAATCAACGCCGGCGGTGGAAAGGAGGCAGCAAGGGAGGGCGCGGCTTGCCGGAGAGCAGGGGCGGCGGTGGGGAAGAAGGGAAGCGGGGAACCTTCCTGGTGGCCGCCGGGGTAACAACCCACTCTCTTCTTTTTTTTTCTTTTTTTTTTTTTAACGTTGCAGCGAGAACGCCAAGGATCGCTGCTCTGATACCAATTGATAAGACCCTACAATCTTATCGTAAAAAAGAAGAAGAGAAATGGATGATCGCTTCGAGGGGATCGGCCTCCTACGGTTTGTCAAAAGACAGAATAGTATTTTTCATTGATGCCAAAAGAAGCAGTTACATCCCTATTTATAGAGTTCCGACTTTAGTTAAAATAAACAGACTTAATAAATATGTAAAAATAAAAGGGAAATTAAAAGGTTCCTAACAATGGCCTGGCCATCTATAAGGCTCAGATTGGTCTGAATAAAGATCCAGCTTAGCCTAGGCTTAATTCAGAGAGTTAAGTTTCAACCCAGGACTCCTAAAAACTAGTTTTTGTCAGCCAGGCCTAACCTGGCTTTGCTGTTAGTTTTACAACTATTCAAGTACTGTGATTACTGTCTTTTGATGACAATCGAAACTTTCAGTTGCCACTGATCACCTTTGTGGCTCCTCCACCCCCATGCTGACTCATTTGGCCAATTTCAGGCACCCTTGCTTAGGCTCTCATCCCTTGCCACTTCTCCCTCCCACAGTTCCTCTGTAGTCTTAGTGTCTGCAAGCGATGGCACCACTGAGCAGCAACCATACAGCAGTGTCAGCAGCAGTATGTCAATTGCTACCAATCTTTGCATCTCGATTGATGCTGGCACTGGGGTGATATGTCAGGGCCGCCATCTGGGACAAGTTGCCACTGGCTTTTGGAAGAGAGAAGAGGCAGAGACATAAAGGTCGAGGGTGAAGTTAATCGAATGGTGAGGAGAGAAAGGAGGAATAGCTGAAGCCCAAGGTGAGGGAGACAAAGGAGAAGAGGATGCACTGGGTCACAAGAAGAAGCGAGAAGGTCAAAACAGATGAGGGTTTTGAAGAGAGTTCCAAGTGAGAGTTGATCATCTCTGAGGGAGGACCAGTGTTTCTTTGTTTGCTTTGGTAGATTGGATTTGTGATGACTGCAGATTAAAATGTGTTATTTGTGGGAATGGGATTTATTTGATATTTATACTGGAGTCGCTAAGATGAGGTCGTAGAGAGAACCTGGAGTGCTTAAATAAGTTTGTTGCAGTTGCTGTCTTGGTGGGGTTGATGAGGGCATGGTCTGCAGTACCGAACTGTACCACCCGGTACGGGCGGTATGTACCGGTCCGACAGGTTGCCGGTACACGGACCGCCTGTTACCGGTCCGAGTGCACTGTAGCACTGTAGCAGTGCTACAGTACTCGGCACACCTGAGTATACCGCTCGGTACACTTGGGTGTATCGCTCGGTATACCGTACCGTACCGGTACCGAGCCCAGGTCGAAATACCGGTACGGTACGGTATTGCGAACCTTGGATAAGGGCAAGATAGGAAGGGAAACAATAAACAAGAGGAGTATTTTAGCCAAGCTTAGTCTTGGTGGTCCAACTCAATGGCACAGGGCTAGCCCTCACCCATTGCTAGACCTAGTTTTGACATGCGCATTTTATTAGATCCAGTATCAAGGGAAAGACTGGCTGGAATCTGCAAAAAAAGAGTTAGTATCAAAGAGAAAGCGGTGGACTAGCTGTAATCTGCAAGAGCCAGTATCAAGAGAAAGACACCACTGGACGAATGGTAAACTTTCAAGCAATGATCTTTTTGTTTATACAAAAACGACAGTCCAATCCATGAGACTCCTGCCAATGCAGGCTTGAAGAATTAATGTACATATCTTTATCCCTTTTGTCAGAGAAGCTATTTCTTTAACAACATACCAGTTAAACTTTTCCAGGTACTTCCTCTCTATTGAACGAGAAGATTCTTGTCGGAAATATGCTTGTCATCAAAATAATTTTACAATTACTACCTGGTACTGTGGAGGTGAAAGTAGAGAAAGCATGGACTTCATAGCTGCTGATTGCCCCATTCAGAAAAAAAAAAAAATGCAACAATCTTTGACTTTGGCATGTACCTACAATCAAGCTCTTTAATCAAATATTGATCTGTCAAGAAACTTTCTGGAAAAAAGTTCTTTTATTGCTTTTGGTGGGGCCTACAAAATCTTAGGTATGTATAAAGAAATGATCTTTTTTATAGTATTAACTTGATGTCTTTTATATAGTTAGGCTGCTGATTTTGTATTGTAGCAACCCATATTCCCATATTAAAGCGTGGAGCTGACTATTGGTTTGTTTATAAAATATAAATAATTGGGACTCATGCATTGCATTTTACTTTAATTGATTGTTCCTTGTAATATGCTTGCTCTTCCTAATATGCCCAACAAACCAAAATCCCCCGAGTTCCTTTGTGAAAGTTTTTGTAAACCTTCATTAATCTGGAAGGCGGTTTCGACTTTGGAAAAGTAGCATAACCGCTTGGTTTATTTATTTTATTACACATGGAGGCATAAAGAAGTCCAGATCATTGCTATGCTTGCACTGTCGTATTGTGATTTCAAATGCATTGATTGTCTAACCATATCCCAGGCCACTCAGTACCAACCTTTGCTATGCTTGCATGAAATACTTTGTGATCTAGGATTAACTACATATATCAGTTCAATGTTTTTGGTGTATGAATGATAAGACTTATAAATTCATGTCTTATAATTCCTTTGTGCACAAAGTTGCTTGTTAGTAATCGGATACTAACAAAATCATCAGCATGGCCACATATATTGTACAAGGAATCAAACTAGATAGCACACTTTTGTAAAAATTATCTGAAGTTTCCTTATCAGTCATCCATTCAGTCTGATGCAAAGAATAGTTGGTAGTTGATACAGAAGGAACAAACTTCATTGCAATTCTGCTTTGTTTTCTTTCTCTTATTCATAGAATCTGTAAATCATCGTTTTAAGGTATTATCGAAAACATTTCAGTTGTACATCTGTGCACAATCTTCCAGACATCATTTATAGCTGAACTTTTCCTTTTTACGGAGGACTTCATGAAATAAGAGCACAAGTTAAGTGATCTCATATCAGAACTATCACTGAAGTCTCTTTGTCAGTCTTGAACTGTAGATTAAGGTGTTGTAGGAAACATTTTGGTGGTACATCTGCTCACCATCTGTCAGACATCATTTATAGCTTTTTGGTGGAACATGTGTGCTCAATCTGTCAGACATCATTTATAATGTTTCTTTTCATTTTACATGAGGCTCAATGAAATTAAATCACAATTTAAGTGATTGCATATCAGAACTATCATTGGTTCCTTGCTGGCTGGCTAGTTTGTCCATTGAAGTTCTACAGAAGTAAAACAAGGATATCACCTTGTGAAAACTTAGTTTGATGACAGATGTCCACACCATCCCTCGAACCATTAAGCAGAGTTCAATTTTTTGGGACATGTAACTCCAATGTGTTACTGAATTAAGGCTCCACAGTACTTCATAGTGTCTCTGCCTTTGTAAGATCAGTAATACCAGTGTTTGTATAATATTGTTATGTAAGTTTATCATTCCCGTATCAATTTCTGGACTTTCCATGAATTTCTAATCTTTGGATTCAGTAAACTTATGGTGCCGAACTCTTCAAATTTCATCAGTTTGTCGTCTTTGTTCCTGTTCAGAAACTTAAATTTTCTTACGATGTACCATAATTTTTTCTCAAATTTGGAGTATATTAGGCCTTCAAATTCACTGCAAATCTCACACTGCATTTTGATTAATTTTCAAGTACCATTCTACTCTTAAGATGCATCTCATGGATAAACTTGAATGATGTTTTCCCTTATAGACTTGAATTATGTTTGGATGACAAAAGAGATGCTTCAAGTATAAAGAACTGCAAAAGTTTAGTCAAACAAAATTACGTGGATTCCTCCTGCAGAAAGCAATGTTTCTGATATTAATTCAAGTCTCTTCTTTCTCCATATGTCCTTGTGGTTGCTTGATGAGCCATGACTAGTGCTACCCCAGCCATAATTCTACCTACAGATAAATTGATGCACAAGTCATCCTCTGGAAATTTGCAACTCACTCAATATATATTATGTTTGGTAGATGAGCTTGAGGTGGTAGCTAATTCAGCGAGAAGGTGAACTTCTGGAATAAAAGAAAGTACATAAATGACTTGGGAAGTAATTGCCTTGTGTTTGACATAGTTGTCTCTAAAATGGTGCTTGGACTTGCATGCTATACTTATTGTCTATCGTTCATTTGGGCAATGCCAGAATACTTGTGTCACTTGGCATGAAGACTCTACTCTGCTTAAGCATACCGACCAACACAGAAATTTTGGATCCTAACAATCTTATTTCTAAAGTTGATTAGCCAATTAACTATTTGTCGCATGGTAACAATTGTCCGTAAATCATTTATAATGATATTTTGCTGCTAGTGACCCAAGGACCTATGAGAGGAACGAAAAATCGTAAATTTAGTTCTCTTGCATGTTTAGGACTTGTGATGAAGTAACTTTGTTTAGTAGAACCATAAGCCACATGTCGCCGCAGCATATCTAAAAATTTAGAGTTGGTTTACGTTCTAGAGTTAATTGACCCTTGCATTCTATTGATTTGTCAATGTATATTTGGTACTCGATCAAATCAAGTGGAACTACAAGTCACTGATAAAGTTGATGCTAGTCATATGTGCTCTACAAGCCAATCACATGAGTGATGGCACGTGTGACTTGACACGCAATCTTTTTGCTTATTATATTTTGGCATTTATCATTTTATATTGCTTGTTGCATATATGCATATATATTGTGATGTCCTTGGATCTGTACAATAGGAATTGGATCATGATGAGATCACGATAATGAGACCGATTCGCCTTTAAACACAAATCCTAAATAATCCCGGTCATAAGTTACTCGAGAGGGATATCGAGATAACCGGACAAACTGGTGTGTTGTATACCTGTCTATATGATGGATGCAGCTGGTCTCATAGCTGCTCGTATGGAGACACTAAGGATACAGTATAGGTGCTCATTGGAGAATGAGTTCACTGATTGATCCGTTTATGGAATGCTGAATGGTTGATGATGCCTTATTGTCAGACAGTAATTCCGTAGTCCCAGTGGTGTATCTGATCTTTAGACTTGAGACACCAAGAATGTCCTGTATGAGTGCTTCACTCTTTGATACCAGACTTATAGGTTTGGATGTCCCAGATCTCGCACAGTCGGTCATCGGGAGTGACAGTCAATTTTACGAGGGCTATTAATTATCGATAAAGGATCATCCACTCTTAGTGTCATGAGAGGAATGTCTTATGTATTCTTGCTCAGACAAATCCCTGCCCAGGGTCATTCGGATTGAGAGAGAAAGAGTTTTCCGGAAAAATCCGATTAGAGCGAGACTCGAGTAGAAACCGTACGGGTTTGACAGAACTATGCCCAGTATACGGTCTCTGGGATATTAGATAGATGAGCGACTATAGGTACACGGTAATTGAGGACGGACATGTCCAATGGATTGGATTTCCCTGTATTGTCTAGGGACTGTGGCGTAGTGGTCTAATACGTCCGCATTCGATGAGTCGAGTAAATTATTATAAAGATAATAATTTACTGAGCCAGAAGGAGTTTTGATAGGTATGACTCACGATCAGCTCGATATTGGGCCTAGAAGGTCACACACATATGGTAGGCATTGTGATGGGTAGAGGTTCGGATATTAGATATTCGCTGGAGCCTTTATCTTATTGGATATCTAATAAGTTTTTGAATTATTGGATCCTATGGATGAGATCCAATAAGAGCCCATGTAAGATTATTGGATAGAGATCCACTAATCTAAGAGGCTTGGGTAGTTGGATAGAGATCCAATACCCAATAGGAGAGGATCCATTAGGGTTAATTTGACAGGGGACCTCTATAAATAGGAGGGAATTAGTGGTTCATAGGCTAGAGTCTTTTGCTTGCCTCTCCTATTCTCCTCTCCCCTCTTCACCTCAGAGCAGGCCTAGATTTTTTAGGAGCGTCGTCGTAGCTTTGCTGTGTGGATCACCACTAGAGAGGAGGGCGCTTGACCTCCTTCACCCTCTTCTAGAGATCTGTAGGAATTCAGGGATATACGATCTTCCCAGGTAACATAATCTATCTCACACGTGGTTTTCTGCTTCGTGGATTTTACGTACCAATCTTCGTACGACGACGAACATATTTTTGGGAATTGGGGATTTTATTTTCTGTTCTTCCGCTGCGCATGTGATGTCGGCTCCAAGATTTCCCAACAGTTGAACCATTCTTGTTTTTAATCCCTAATTGTAAATCAAAGAGTAAATGCATTTTAACTAAAACTTTCATCATTGGAAAAGGTCTTCCTCCCAAAAAAAGGTGCACTATACATTTGTTCTAAAGACCATGAAGTAAATGCTATAGTTCATTATTGTTAATTTTTGTTCCCTATCTTGTTCATTCTGGTATCAGAAGTTTCAGTTTAGTTGATACTTAAAGACCATGTTGTTCTTGTAAATGTTCTTAGGCCACCCAGGTTTTAAGACCACGTTGAATCAACTATATGGATACCTTTTATGTATTTTGAGTGGTTTTTAGCTTCTTCACATTCTAACAAGCAAAACTTAAGATGGTGAAAGGAAAGAGATCTTAATAGGATTGAGAGTTGAGAAACATTGTGCTAGATATGAAATGCTTTGTGGAGAGGATAGGATATGGTATAAGATAGACATTGCAATAGGATATTGTTGAAATGATATGACTGAGATTGAGATATTTAATAATTATTTACATTGATTGAGATATCTACATTGCAATAGGATTAATTATTTAATAAGATCTCAGATTTATGAAGATATTATTCATAGGGTAAAAATAAGATGGTTAAAACGGGGAGAAGTGTTCGAAGCCTTGTGTGATTATTGAATACCTTTGATACTAAAAGAAAAATTTTATAAGACCAACAATACTTTACAAATCTAAGTATTGAGTAGTTAAGAAATAGTATATACAAAAAGTTTTTGTTGTTGAGATGAGAATGTTAAGATGAATATATGAAGTTACTAAGAAAGATAAAGAAAAATATATTTTTATAATAATTAGGAATCACTTTGATGGAGGATAAGATGAGAGAGAATTGATTAAGATAATATGGATATGTATTTAGGAGACCTATGAAGGCGAGTTGAAATGATTAATGTTAAGTGGTATGAGGAGAAGTAGCGAAAGACTTAAAAAGATTTTAATAGAAACTATAAATAAGAATTTAAATACCCAAAACTTAACCAAACATGATTTTTTTAGATCTCAATGGTGGCAAAGGATTTATATACTCGACCTTAAATAATTGAGACTTAAAGCTTCGTTATAATTATTGTGGTTAGCATACAATTATTTACTAAACAATAAGACAACCCTCATGCAATTCATCCTTCTAAAGCATGTGCTCATTCGATGATGTGCTATGGGTAATCACCTTTTGATCCCTTGGGTGATGAATGATGTGTAAAGTGTAAACATATCTAAACCTACCCTTACTAGTTGGGGGGAGAGAACTTCAAAACAAAAAAAAAAAAAAAAATTGCAAATCAACAATCAATGAATGCATTAGATTTATATGGTTAGATGCTCCTATGGTGAAAAACAAATCTCACCATATAAGATCAATTAGAAGCATACTAAAATTTACCCAACTTAAGTATAAATTCACTTATACACCCTCTTAGATAAATCCTAAGAAATTGAGAAAAAACCAAATCTCACCATGTAGGATCAATTAAAGGATCCTGGAGTGAACCTAACTTAAGCACAAATCAACTTGGACACCCTCATATATAAATCTTGTAGAATTTATCACATATTTTCTCTCATATTCTTTGGATCCATTAGAGAGAAACTCAATAATACTGAAAGTGTTACTCCCCATCGAAACCAAAAGAAATATGAGATATTTATAGAATAATATCTCATATAGAATAATCAAAGTTTAATTTTATAGGATTCTTTTTCCTTTAAAGTTATTTTCATATTAGGATTTTTTATCCTCCAATAACACTAGTTCCAGGAACCTAAAAATACTTGCCAACACCATGAATCTTCTTTTAGCGAGTATTTTGCCCATGTGTAAAGTGCTTCTTAGAGAAAATATATTTTGGATCAAACCTCTTCCAATCTTGTTGCTTTTTATAGAATCTTTTATCACTATCTTCGAAAGATCTCAAACTAAAACAAAAATCCTAAAGATCAATAATAAAAGAATATACTAGAAAGCTGATAAAAGATTTAGGCTCTCCTTACCTACATCTACAATAAAAACTAAATATTTCATCATGTGAGAACAATTACAAGTGTCCTTAAGTTAACTAAAGTAGAAATTCACTTGTATACCCTTTCACAAAAATCTTAAAGAATTTCATTCATCACAGTGAAACTTAAGAGTACTCAAAATATTTTCTCACATTTTGCTCCTCACCAAGACTTAGAGATACATGAGATATTTATAAAATAATTAAATCTTAATTTTTAGAATTTCTTTCCTTCACTAAGATTCCTTTCTATACTAAGATTTATATCCTTCAAGGATGGTTCTAAGAATCTAAAAATATTTGTCAACCCCAATTGCTTACTTTTGTGCCTATGCATAGAATATACTTCGTTTCAAGTTTATTCCAATCTTTGTCATTCATCTTTATTGAATTTCTACTCACCATTTCTTATACCACTTTGTTAGAGAGAGAAGGCTTCAAAAAGGAAATCTCACACATCACATTAATAATCAAAGAACATACCCAAAAGTCAAAAAAAGATTTACATAGTTTGGTTCTCTTTGCCATATTCATGGAGAAAATTTAGTAAATTCTTTAGCTTGTAAAACCAATTATAAGTACTCTTGAATTAACCCCAACTCAAGCATAAATCTGTTTATATATTCTCAAACATAAACTCCTAAGAATTTCTTACACCTTATCTCACCCTTTTTAAATAGATAGAAAGAAACTCAAGAGCACTCAAAGTGTTTTCTTTGATGATATTTTTCCACCAAAACCAAGGGATACATGGGTATTTATGGAATGACAATTCACCTAAAAAAACCTCTACTAACTGGTCTTTTAATTGGTTTTTATTGGATGATGCTCCTCTATTGAGAAATTACCTAGGAGCACCCCTTTTTCAGAAATTCTAGTTTTACCCTCCATTGCCAATCATTTCTTTTTTCTTTGAATCGGTTCTGATCATTCAGGTCAACCCTTCCTCTGTCTCTACTCCTCTCTTCTCTTCTCCTCCATCTCTTCCTCCTCCTCTACTTCTCCCTTCCCTTCTCTCCTCCACCTTTGCCTCTTTCTTGTCCTTAGCCTCGGCCTCCCTTTCCTCATCCTCCTTTACTCCTCCCTTTCCTTCCCTTCCCTCCTCCCTTTCCTTCTCTTTCTCTTCTGCCTCTTCAATCTCCACCTCTTCCTTCTGTGCCTCCTCCCTTCATCCTCCTTTGTCATCTCCTCCTCTCTTTCTCCTCCTTCTCCTTGTAATCCTCCTTACCTCCTCCTCCTCTGTTCCTCCTTCGCTCGTCCACTCTTCTGTCTCCTACTCCTCCCTTCCCTCTTTCTCCTAGTAACAAAATACATCACAGGGGAAAAGAAACGGTCCATGGGAAAAGACTGAACCACACTGTTCCAGTTTGGTCCGTTTTGAATTCATAATTAATCCTATCAAAAATCATGTAATAAATTAAAATAACAAGTGCTTCCTTATCCATTCATTAAAAAAACTATCCCTTGATAATTTCCCATTGGAGGGGCACCATAACCAATATGGACTTTTGTAGGTAAATTGCACTTTATATAATAATCAAACCTCTAATCTTTAGGGTTTCTTTTCTTTACAAAGAAGTCTGTTTCATAGGATTCGAATTCATTGTCCTCCAATGACACACAGGAATATATTTGAATCCAAAAATACATGCCAACCGTAACATTAGTAATGTAGTAGTTTTAGTTGATCATATGAGAATCATAATGAATTATTAACTAAAAAACAGTTAGCTTCATTCGTATTTATTAAGTTTCATATTAATGTTATTAATTGCTTTTTTAACATTCTTATGCAGGTTCCTATGTTTGAACTAATGGACGATCAACTCATGGATGCCATGTGTGACCATTTGAAACATGTTCTTTACATCGAGAACAGCTGCATTATTGCTGAGGAGAGACCCAGTGGATGAGATGCTCTTCATCATGAGAGGAAAATTGCTTAGTGTGACAACAAATGGTGGGAGAACTGGGTTTTTCAATTCAGATTTCTTGATGGAAGGAGATTTCTGTGGTGAAGAGCTTCTAACATGGCCTCTAGACCCCCATTCATCTTCAAGCCTCCCCATCTCCACAAGGACAGTGAAGATATTGTCGGAGGTTGAGGCTTTTGCGTTAGCTGCCGATGTCTTAAATTTGTAGCCTCCCAATTTAGAAGGCTGCACAGTGAGAAGCTTAGGCATACCTTCAGGTTCTACTCTCAGCAGTGGAGAACATGGGCAGCTTGATGCCGCTACTCAAGAAAGAAGCTTGAGGAATCTCTACATGAGGAGGAGAATAAGCTGCAGGCAGCCCTGGTGAAGGATGGTGCTTCTACACCCAGCCTTGGTGCAACGATTTATGCTTCAAGGTTTGCGGTGAATAAATTAAGTGCATTGGGGCGAAATATGACTCGCGAACCTGACTTCACCATAAAACAACAATAGCGCATGTAGGTGTGTCTCGTGCGTCCATCTCCTTCACTCCTGCAACCTTTTGGTTGTCCATGACTGTTTAATTCACAAGGCGGTTTTTGGCTAATATTGATTTCTCTCTTAAAACACCAAAGGCTGTATTCCTGTGGGTTGTTATCTTAGAGGATTGCCAATTGTGGTTTATTCATTGTATGCTTATGGTAGCAGCTGTATTTAATCTATTGTTAGTAACATGGACATAATGTGGTTATGTTTAAAGATTTTATTACTGAGGCCAGTTCTTAATCTTTTGTTTCATCAGATTGCAAATTGTAATTGATATGGAGAAAAGCTCATGTATATTTTAGATTACTATATTTTGTGTAACAATGAAATTCCACATTCTTTTGGTTTTTTAGCATGAGTTACATATCAAAATGATTCATTTATGACAGATGCCAAGTAAAAGGGTAGTGCTGTTAACAGCTACATGTATTAAGATTACTGATACTATCATCTCATACATGTCGCATCTACTTCTCCAAAAATACAAAAACCAGTGCATTGATACATCAGGCATGCATACAACTAGATCAGATTATAGTTCATCATTCCAAATCAAAACAGAATTGGCGAGGCACGGTTTCGGTTCAGTTTTATGAAATCGGAACTATCGATTCCGAATTGATGGTTTAATAACTAGAATCGTCAATTTTGATTCTGAAGTGAATCGTTGGGCTCGAACGATCGGGCCCAATGATTTGTGCCTAGCCCAATGATCGACAGAAGGGCAAATGACTAGTTTGCCCATCTCAATAGTCAAATAAATTATTATTTTTAAGGGTATTTTGGTTGTTTTATAATTAAAAAATAAAAATTTATATAAAGATATATTTGCCCCTTCAAATAGCCACACAACAACTAGTTTAGGGGGTATTTTAAGAAAAAATCTCTAAAAATCGTATAAAATTCTTCAAATCTGTCATTCTTTTTCACACTTTTGATTAAGCACTCGTTATGTTTGAACACTCTTTAAACTCACTCTTAAGTTCTTTTTAAGCTCTCTTAAACTTTCTTTTATTTTTTCTTGATTTGTCTTGATTTGATGACAAATGGAAGCCACCACTTCACCGATAAGGAGCCATTTGAAAAGTCTACTGTGGCAATTTAAAAAAGTCAACACATCAATGTCGATGTTAAGTCAGAACATGCCCAACATACACTTTAAGAATATCTGAAACTCCGATGACTCCTTTTGTATCATATGCAATTAGTAAGGTTAAAATTTTAAGAATAATATGTATAATTAAATGTGTTAAGTTATTATTTTGATTAATTAAAATTAAAGTGATCTAATTAAAGTAAAATTATTTGACTAAGAAACATAATTATTATAAAAATTAATTGGGTGGATATCATCAGTCATATTTCTAACTTAATGACAAAATAAGTCAGGAATATGAAACTCTTGAGACATAATTACATATTCATCAATTATGAATATAATCATAATTATAGATTCATCAGTTATAACTATAAATAAGGTTATGGTCCCCGGTTACAATATCTAATAAAGTTTCTCTTCACTCGTCAAGGAGAAATCTAAAGTTCTTTAGGCAATTGGAAGGTCAAATCATCAATTAATTCAGAAAATATTCTAATGAATTCATCAAGTATGCTTCCACGTTAATATGTTTATTAATTGTTGTAGAATTTCATGTATATTATTGTGGATTTAATAAGTTTTATGAAAATATTTTAAAATCTTGTTTTGGATCTATAGCAAGTTTGAACCAAAATTCGATTTTAATTCTATAAAACAATTGTTTGATCTATATTTGATATGTTAAAGACCCATCAATTGGTATCAGAGCCATCCGACAATGATTGCTGAACATCTATGCTTGTTTTTTATGTATTTTAATAATATTTTCAATAGTATTTTGGAGTGATTTGATTTTATCATCATCGGGAAGATGATGATTTTATGTAATTATGCTACAGTATGCTTCACATTCAGTTCAGTGCATTTTTCTGATGTTATATCACTTTAATTTTAAGATGTTTTTTTCTCCTCATCAGTATGCAAATTTATTTTTACACAAGGCATAAATTTCTCAAATTTTTTTGGATTTTATCTAATTAATAAAATTTATATGAATTTAATTAATTAGATGTTGCAATATTATGTTGGTTTAATTATATTGTTGCAATATGTAAATTTAATTAATAATAATATTGTTGTAATATTATGTTGGTTTAAATATAATATTAGTTCTATAAAGTTATTTATTGACATAAATTGAATGATTTATATGCATTAAATATTTTAGTCAACAAATTAAGATCAAATCAATTCGACTAATATGGTTCAAATTTAATTAGTGATTGTTTAATATTAGATTGAGTAATTTAATATATGAAATCATCAAAGTGACCTCTCATATATAATATTTTTTATAAAAATATTAAATATAGTGTGTATTTACGTCTATATAGTAATTACCTAGCCCAAAGGAAGGTTAATGGCTGGTAAGATTTTATACATACATGTAATGGTAAACACGTGATAATTATAAAGTTATACATGTAAATGATAAATCAATCCAAAGATGGGTTTATCATTTGACATGCCTTATTATCAATGTTTGATCATTACAACAAGACTACCACTAGCAATTAATATTGAAGTCCAAAGACAAGATATTAATATTACACTTGGTATCTTGAGATGGGTTATATCATTATTTGAATTTACTTAAGTTTATGGTAATAAATATGAGCATAATTTCTAATTATCTATTGTTCTCTTATTTAGGTTCTCTTATAAAAACATCTACTAACCTCAATTCGATAAGAAAAGAAAATACAAATCTGGAAAGAATGAGGCTGATAAGAGTCCAATATAGAAGAAACAAAATAAAGATGATACTTATTTCTTCTGTAAGAAATCTGAGCATTTAAAGAAGGACTGTGTCAAATACCATGCTTAGCATGCTAAAAAGGGAACATTCCTTACTTTGGTTTGTTCATAAGTTAATTTAACTTCAGTACCTAGAAACACTCGGAGGTTAGACTCCGGTGTAACAACTAACATTAGTGTATTAATGTAATGTTGCATGAGCTATCGAAAGCCCAATAATGCTGAAAGAAGCATTTATGTGGGGGATAAAAAATCGGTAGAAGTGGAAGCTATAAGCATATTTAGATTGTTACTATATATTGGATATTATTTGGATTTAAAAGACACTTTTATTGTACCGTCATTTAGACGAAACTTAATTTCTATTTCTTATTTAGACAAATCTAGTTATTCTTATTCATTTCGAAACAATCAATTTACTTTATCTTTAAATTCAAATATGATTAGAACTGGTTCAATTATGGCTTATGACAATCTATATTTACTTGATACTATAGTATCCTATCATGAATCCCTGAATGTAGAATTGCTAGGTACTAAACGTAAAATTGAAAGTTCTGGTGCATTATGACATAAACGTTTGGGTCACATATCTAGAAATAGAGTTGAAATACTTATGTTAAAAGGGATTCTTGATCCTATTGTCTTATTAGGTTTAGATGTTTGTATTGAATGTATTAAAGGTAAACAAACCAAACCTAAGAGATCAGATGCATATAGAGCTACAAACGCCTTAGAATTGATACATACAAATATTTGTGAGTTATTTCCTATACCTTTATGGAATGGTCAACAATACTTCATATTATTCATAGATGATTACTCTAGATATGGATACCTATATGTAATACATGAAAATCTCAATCTTTGGATATGTTCAAAACATTTAAAGCTAAAATTGAAAATCAACTCAGTAAAAGGATAAAAAGTGTTAGATCTGACCGTGGAGGGGAATATTATGGCAAAAATGATAGATCAGGTGAATAACGTCTAGGATCATTTGCTTTATACCTAGAGGAGTGTAGAATTGTCCATTAGTATACAATGCTTGGGTCACCTAGCATGAATGGTGTAGCTGAAAGACGAAACAACACACTTAAGGACATGGTAAGAAGTATAATTTCTCAATCCACTTTGCTAGAGTCACTCTAGGGAGAAGTAATAAAAACTGCAGCTTGTATTCTTAATAGAGTACTAACTAAAGCAATTGTAAAAACATCTTATGAGCTTTGGACTGGAAGAAAGCCTTGTCTAAGACACTTTCGTGTATAGGGTTGTCCAACTGAGGCAATGCCTTACAGGCCTAATAAAAATAAATTGGAACCCTGAACAGTGAGCAGTTACTTTATTGGTTAAATCTAAGGGGTATAAATTTTATGATCCCAAATCAAGAAATATTTTTGAGATGGGTAATGTTATATTCTTTGAGGATATTGAGTTTGAGGGGAGAAATAAGATAAAAGACTTTACCTTTAACGAAGAATTAGTTCAGTCTGATCACATTTATATAGTTGCCACTGATGTGATATATTCAGTACCTCAAAAAGATTTAGTCATTTCAACTCCTATACAATATGAGGAAATTGTTCATGAGGAACAAACTCAACATTCTCAAGAATTTGTGTTGTAAGAGCTAGTACCTTTGCGACGATCCACTAGGGAAAGGAGGAGTGACATTTCGGATGATTATATGGTATTTCTCTAGGAACATGAAGAAAGTAATGGTATAATAGAAAATGATCCAATCAACTTCCATCAAGCCATGGAGGATTCTGATTCGGATAAGTGGATTGAAGCAATAAATCAAGAGTATGAGTCCATGCAAGATAATAAAGTTTGGGAACTTGTCATATTACCAGAAGGTGTGAAACCCATTGGTTGTAAATGAATTTTTAAAACCAAAAGGGATTCTAAAGGTAATGTAGAGAGGGTATAAGGCATGTCTTGTGGCAAAGGGCTATTCTCAAAAGGAAGGGATTGACTTTAAAAAGACATTCTTTCCGGTTTCAATGAATGACTCTTTTAGGACAATTATAGCTCTAGTCACACATTTTGACTTGAAGCTTCATCAGATGGATGTTAAAACAGTATTTCTCAATAGAAACATTAATGAAATAATTTATATGGTATAACCAGAATATTTTGTGTTAGGAGACCCAAAGAAAATGGTTTGTAAATTAATAAAATTCATCTATGGGCTAAAACATGCATCCCGTTAGTGGTATCACAAATTTTATCAAGTAATTATCTCATTTGGTTTTGAGGTGAATATTGTTGATGATTGCGTGTATCATAAATTCAGTGGAAGCAAATTCATTTTTTTGATATTGTATGTAGATGATATTCTGCTTACCACAAATGATATAGGTTTATTGCATAAAACGAAGAGATTTCTATCTAGAAATTTTGAGATGAAAGATCTTGGTGATGCCTCTTTTGTATTAGGAATCCAAATACACCGAGATAGATCTCGGGATATTATAAGATTATCACAAAGGAGCTATATCGATAAGAGACTCAAAATGTTTGACATGCAGGATTGCAAATTAGGAGACCCCTATCGCAAAAGAAAACATGTTCAGTCTCAATCAGTGCCCTAAAGGAAATATGGAAACTCAAGAAATACAGAAGATTCCCTATACATCAACTGTAGGGAGTCTAATGTATGCACAAGTTTATACACATCCGAATATAGCGTACATTGTTGGAGTGTTAGGTAAATACTTAAGTTATCCTAGAATAGATCATTGGAAGGCAACTAAAAGAGTTATAAGAAATTTAAATAGGACAAAAGACCATATGCTCACATATAGGAGATCAGACCATTTGAAGATCATTGGGTATTCTGACTCCGATTTTGCTAGATGCTAAGATAGTAGGAAATCCACTTCGGGCTACATTTATATGTTGGCTAGTGGAGCGATTTCTTGGCGTAGTGCTAAGTAATCTCTTATTACTTCTTTCACCATGGCAACGAAATTTATAGTAAGTTTTAAGGTGTCCAATCATGGAATTTGATTGAGGAATTTTGTCACAAGGTTACAAATAGTACAAGGAATTAAAAGACCACTAAAGATATATTGTGATAATAAATCAGCTGTTTTATACTCTAACAACAATAGGAGCTCGACTAAGTTAAAGAACATTGACATCAAGTTCCTAGTTGTGAAAGAAATGGTACAAAGTAAATAAATTTCTATAGAACACTTAGGAACAAACTTTATGTTGGCAGATTCTCTCACAAAAAGTGTACCACCCAAGGTCTTTCATGAGCATACTGCTCATATGAGTATATCAGAATTTGAGGAAACTTTAGTTTAGTGGGAGTTTGTCATATGTTTGTTATATATTCTATGCCAGATTCTGTACTTGTATATATATTTTCTAATCAGAAATAAGGTGATCTAATTAAAGTAAAGTTATTTGGCTAAGGGACATAATTATTATAAAAGGTAATTGTGTAGATACCATCATTCATATTTCTAATTTAATGACGAGATAAGTTAGAAATATAAAACTCTTGAGGCATAATTGCAGATTCATCAATTATGAATATAATCATAATTGTAAATTCATCAGTTATGACTATAAGTAAGGTTATAGTCCCCGGTTGTAGTATTAGATGAAGTTTCTCTTCACCCGTCAAGTAGAAATCTAAAGTTCTTTAGGATACTCTGTAATTGGAAGGCTAAATCATCGATTAATTTAGAAAATACTCTAATAGATTTATCAAGTACGCTTCTATGTTAATATGTTTCTTAATTATTGTAGGATTTCATACACATTATTATAGATTTAATAAGTTTTATGGAAATATTCTAAAATCTTATTTTGGATCTATAAAGCAAGTTTGAACCAAATTTTGATTTTAATTATATAAAATAATTGTTTGATCCATATTTGATATGTTAAAGACTCATCAACTATTCCCAACTTTTTAAGTTCAGAAGGTAAGGATATAGAACATTTTGAGAAAAAACATCAAACTCAAGCAAGAGTCAAATATAAATTTTTGGGTGCCCTACTTCTCTTATTTTTTTATTTTTTAATTAAAAAAATCATGAGTCATTAACTAGATTTATCGTCATTAAATATTTATCTTTTACTTTTAGTAAAAGGTTGAATTTATTGATTATTATTAAGAGGCTTTAAATCAATCGCATAATGAGTTTCTTATACCACTTGTACTCGTATTTTACATAATACAATAACAAAGTCATAAGTCCCAATTATTTGGGATCGGATATATAGATCTTTTATTATCATTGAAATATGTAAAAAGCTATATGCTTAGTTAAGTTCAGAGTATTTAAATCTTTATTTATAATTTATATTAAATATTTTTAGTTTTTTTATCTCTCTTTGTACCACTGATATTAATTATTTTACCTATTTTGACTACTATATCAGGAGGTCTTCTCATCACATGCTTATATCATCTTAAACGATTTTCTCTCATCTTATCATCTATCAAAGCGATACCTAGTTATTCATAAATAAAAATATTTTTTTCTTATCTTTCCTAGTACCAACACATCCATCTCAATATTTTGATCTCGATAATACAAACTTTCTTTTGTATATATTTTATTCTTAATTGCTTAATACTCAGATCGCTATAAAGTATTATTGGTCTCAAAATTATCTTGTGAAAAGATATTCACTAATTAAACAAGATTATTAATACTCCTCGTTATTTTAATCATCATATTTTTATTTTATGAATAATATATTCATCGATCTCCTCGTCTTATTGAATAATTGATCTAAGATATTCATCAATCCAATTTAATTATATTCTCTTGTCTATTTCCAAAATCACTAAAATTATATTTTATATATTTAGTCTTAGTCCTACTTAATCTAAAACTTTTAGTTTCTAAGGCATACCTCTATAGCTCAAGTTTATAATTAATTTAATTTAGATGCTCATCAATAAATAACATATATCATGGTGGTCTACTATGTAAATGACTAGTAAGTTCATCCATTATCATTATAAAAAGGTAGGGATTTAATATGGATCCTTGGTATACTTCTATGCTAATAAAAAACTCACTACACACTCTCTATAATTCTAACATTTGTAGCTACATTATTATTATTATTATTATTATTATTATTATTATTATTATTATTATCAATATAGTTGGTAGATACATCAATATAATCTCTAGGAACACCATAAACTTTTTAAATCAATAAAAACCATATACAAATCTTTCTTTTTCTCATTACATATTTTTATTAATTATCTTAATAAATAAATAGTTTTTATGGTCGAACTAGGCATAAAATTAAATTAATTTTTAAATATATTTGTTTCATCTCTTATCCTACTTTCGATAACTAAAAAAACTCTTCCATTATTCATCATGTATCCTTCTAAAGCTCATGATTTTGTTAAATAAGTTAGTTAACTAAGTTATTCCTTGTCCCTTAAACTTTTTTAACATTAATAATAAGGATAACATCAACCCCACATTCTTATTTTTGTTATCTTCTTTGATACATCTTTCCTTCATTAGTTTTAATTTTATAAATAAATCTATGATTATTAAATCTACCACTATTATTTATTATTAAATCTAAGTCCTATGTGGAATATTTATTAAATCATTTATAAAAATTATTTTTGCATCTTTCCTCAATCTCATTGTCATTAACAAGTATTCTTTGATCTTCAATTTAACGCATTATATATTACTTCAATCCTTACACTTTCTTTTCCTACTTTTAACAATTCTATTTATATTTGTTTCACTTATTATAAAAATTATCATGAACTTTATATCTTATCATACTAATCATTTTTTAGTCATTTTTTAGATTTTTATATATTTTAATTTTTTTTCTTATTTTATAATTTTACTAATTTTTTAAAATATGATCTTTTAGTAAAAATTATTTTTGAAATTCCTTGCACCACCACCAACTCTTTTTTAACATTACATTTCTACATTTAATTTCACCAAAAATCTTATTTGCAAAGCTTCTATTCATATTTTACATAATCTTTATAAAAATTATAAAAAAGATTTATAAATTTTTTTTAAGCTTTGGACATCCATTTGAATAGATATTTAGAGTGATCATTGATAAATGCACTCCTACATGGGAGTCATTTGTCATTGGATAGATAGTGACTAAACCATGTAAAAATATATTATTGCTTTTAGAGTCTTCGATAAATGACATAAAATTGATAATATTTATAGAATGATAAAAATGATCTTAGAAGAATATTATTTGGTTTTAAAATTTTTTCTATTGGTTTCGATAATGCATCGACAAATACCACTTCTATTCTAGAATTTCAAATAGTTTGCCAACCTGCTTTTGATTATATCTTTTTTCATGTTAGATGTGCTTGTCATGTTTTGAATTCTTGTGGGGTCATCCACATATAATAAAATAATAGATAGAATTCATATGTTAAATGGCAAAAAGCCCAAAATATTTCCTAAGATATTTCTACCCGATAGAAATCTACATATGAATTGTTTAAAGATTCTTTTGAATATAAATAATTATTATACACTTTTATTATAAATAATGCTAAGCAAGTTTGTTTGTATCCACGACATTAGAATGTGAGTAAAAAAATTTAAAATTTTTTAATAATATAACATATAATTTGTCTGATGTTTATTATCTACTGCAAATATTTTTTAATTATTTATATTAATATTTTTATTGTATTAGAATAATGGGGACATGATGATGATTTATAAATAAGAATAATGGCTATGAAATTAAAATGGATAAAATATTTTCTTGAAATTCCACATATATTTTTATCCTCGTGTGAGATTAGATAGCTTAGGTAATTATTTGTCTGTTTATTATAAAAGTTTAGAAACATACTTTGATATTGGTGATAAAATTAAAGAAAGATTAAGGAGATCCTCGAGCTCCAACTTGGACCTTAATATGCATTCAATAACTTTTTTTTGGGGATAACACTAGAGTTTCCTACTCTGGGATACGATAAATAACAATATTTTTTTTATTTTTGACAAAAATCATAAGACAAATACTAATGACTTCAATACCGATAATAGTTATTGAGATGAAATCAAATCAAGCATGACCACCAAATCAATAATAGAAGCTCAAGCATACCTTAAAAAGGACAGCTAAATTTTTATAATTTTACTTAGTTTTATATCAAATTTTTATTATTATCTCTATATACATTTTACACTCAATTAGGTCTTGCATTGTATATCAATTTTTAAAATTTAAAAATAAAATTATATTTTTTCCCTATTATAAATTATTTTTAAAAATATATTTAAAAATTATCAATTCATCGGAAATTGAAACCACCGGTTCCCATTCCAAAACCAGTTCCTACGGGTTCAGTTTCAGTTCAAGGCTGTACCGGAACCAATGATTCCGGCCTACATGAGACTGACATAATCGAGTAGCAGGCTCAATCAATATACTCAAAACTGTTGACAAGGTACTTACTAAGGCTGGACTTAGTATAATATATAGGCTTTGGGAGACCGGAAAGGTCTACTACTATAATATATAGGCTTAATGAAATACGATACACTCCATGGATCAAAGAGCGCAAATCCTATTCACATAACTAATCAGCAGAACACAAGGCCGAGATTGAAAATTTCAAGGCCACATTATATGTAAACATGAGTTTGATCGTATGGATTTGAAATAAAGCAGAAACTTGAGTAATTTCATTGTACCACCTGAATCAGATTGCCTTTGTCTTGTCTCGGTGACTACTGCATCTGTGATGACCCATGCAACATCATACCAGGAACCGCATGGAGACAATATCACAACTGCCTAATGTTTCTAATTAGCTGAATAAGTTACTCCAGAGATGAACTTGAGAACATCACCCTTCACAGTAGAAGCAGTTTTCCAACGAGTCAATTTAGGTTCAAAGAGTAAATTAACCCCCAAAAACTAACACAAGTAGTAAGTAGTCCAAATAAATAAAAAGTATCATTACTAGTCAAGCTACTTTTGGTAACAAGGAACACAATTTAGCTTCAATCCCCCTTAAAATCTCAGCTACAAATGCCGAAAAGCATCTGCACTGCAGCATTGACTCACCTGATCAAGAAAAAAGACAAAGCAGGGAGCGTTACAAAAGCAATTCAAAGTTTACGAGAATCATAACTAGGCATGTTTATCAACACAGGCATCCATATGAGTTTTAGAACTTTTCTCACATAAGCAATCTAAATTCATGATTTCTTAATTATCCATCTTTCTTCTTGTATGGATCTTTATTTTATGCAAGAACCATGCATCACATATAAGACATATAGTATGCTTTTGAAAAAAATATGTTTTAAGTGAAAATTATATGCTTATTTATTATGGAAGAACAACCGACGATTGATAATTTACTTGGATGTAACAATCTTCCCTTCAAATTGATAATTAATGATTTCAGAATACAACCGATGCATCCTATATTTTTTTAATACTGTTCTGACAGCTTATGCTCTTAATCAGGCACTAGCATTCGTAACCAAGGTAACATGTAACTGGTTAATGAACATTCAGAGTTGTGATATGGGTATGGATTCACATATCCTGGTTCATGGTAAACGAGGGTGGTCAGTCTACATTAACAAAATAACTCACAATCGAGAAAGTTGGTTCACTATTTGAGATCATGATTCATTGAATCACTGAGATTGATTAGTACTTGGGCAAGACAACTGGTCTTACCACCAAGTCAATGATTATGAATTTCAATAGGTAAAACAAGAAATGCACAAAACATAACTGCTTTTATTTAGTGCAATTAACAATTTTGTGCTTTACTAATGAACTCCAGAATAGGAATATCCAAAACAGAATCTAATACTTTTAGTTATAGTTATTTTATATAACAGTAACACTTAAAGGTGCTAGAGTCTGAAATTTAAAAATTCATACACAGATGTACAGAATGCAAACATCAACCCAATGTGGGGTCTAGGCAATGTTCTTGTTTCCAAGACTGGAAATGTCCCACTAACAATTTTGTGCTTTATTAATGGACTCTATAATAGGAATATCCAAAATAAAATCTAATCATTTTTTAGTTATAATTATGTTATATAACAGTAAACCTTATGGCACTGGATTCTGAATTTTAAAAATTCAAACACAGATGATGTACAGAATGCAAATATCAAACTCAATGTGGGGTCTAGGCCATGTTCTTGTTTCCAAGACTGGCAATGTGTCCCACCGACTATATTCAAACCTAGAAATCCTACTCATCCAAGAGGCACATATGCAAGAACCGGATAAGAAAGAATTGAGTGAATGAAACCAAAGCAGCTGAAAGTATCTTGATAACACATTTGGCATCAAAGGTTGATTTTACTTTTCGGGCATAACTTCTAACCTCTCCACTTAAGTGGAATGTGCCACAAAAGGGAAGAAAATATCTAATGCAAGGGATGTAACATAAAATCAATCCAAAATGTAAATTTAATACATGCAAATAAATTGTAGGATGCAACAGCTTGCCTGTTTAAGCTGCCAGATGGTCTTTCTTTTTATCTCAGAAAAAGGAAAAAAAATATTCACATGAAAGTAATATAAGCAAATCCAATATTTATTATTCAATGCCACTCTAGTTCAATCAAGAGCATCAAGAAACTATCAATAAGGGATAATGCATTAAACATTTAAACCAAATGAATATTTGAATATCTATAAAATGCAACAAGAGTTGGCACATTACAGAAATTCTCACATTAGAATCTGTTTGGAACTTCAAAAGATGTTTCTAATGTTCTGCATTAAGCAAGTGAAACATTTCATGGATGATATCTAAAACCCAAGTGAAAACATAACAATTTTGCGTGACAATTTCAGGAGAGATAATTAAAAGAAATCATAGAGAAAGAAAATGCTGGAGAAAAACATTAAATAATAGCAAGAGAACAATAAGAAAATAGAACCAAACAAGTACATCTCTCGAAAAGGCATTCTCCATAACAGATGACGGTAAAAGCTCACCTCCTCAAATGTTGCTGGGGTACATGAAAACCCTGACCGTTCCACCCTGCAGATACAAAGACGAGGGAAAACCTAAGCAAAAATGTGAACTTTGGAGTACGAATTAACGCAGGGACTTGAGCCTCACCATGGATTTAGGTGGGAGATTGGATTTAAACTTGGCGCGGATGACGCCACTGTTGCCGTGGGGGCGTGCGATCTTACCCCAGATGCACCGGTACCGCGTCCCCTTGGTCTTCGTCTTCGCCTTGTAGATGTACGCCATCCTCTTGCCGCAGTACCAAGCGACCTCCTCCTTGGTGTTCACCCCCTCGATCTGGACCAGCGATGTGTTCTCGTACTGGTTCGACTTCGACCTGATCCATTCATCCTCATCAATTCTCACAGAAGAAAAAGAACACAAGTCCAACTAACAACGAGGAACAAATTTGACTCCCGAGAAGAACTCGACTTGCCTCTTGTATCCGAGGATCGTCCCGCGGACGTACAGCCTGCAATCGAGATCAAATGACAGCGCAAGCAATAAGAGATCAACTTGATGAAATCGAAATGGAGAGAAGAAAGAGGTTCGGGTTTCGAAGAGCAAATCGGATTGCACCTAACGCGCTCGCCTTGCCGCCCCTTCACCATCTCCGCCGATGAGGGTGCCCGCGACCGATGCGCCGACTATGAGCAGCCAACCCCAACTGCGGGAAACCCTAGTGGCTACTTCGGAGATGGGGGTATTAAATAGGACAGCCACCAGCAAAGATCAACAGATCGGACGGTCGCGGTTGCGTCTCGAATGATGCGGACTTCTCTCATGGGCCCATTTATGCGTGCTGAGGGGCGGGGGTTATAAAATTCCATATTTACCCCTTAGCTTTTGTATACGTCCTTCTAAATACAACACGATTATGAATAATTAGTTTAGATGAGAAAAAACATTAAAAATCTGAAATATCTCTCATCAATTTGTATTAGATTGATATATTTTCAAGGATATCAATATGAATCAGAATTTTTTTCTCTCATCAATTTGTATTAGATTGATACATTTTCAAGGATATCAATATGAATTATAATTTTTAACCTTTAATTTCATATATATATATATATATATATATATATATATATATATATATATATATATGACAAGGGGAATAAAGTAAAAGATAAAAAATATAAATTATCATTGATCACCACCAGCCATACATTAGGTGAGACTTTTATACTTATTAAGAAAAAAAAAAACTTTCATCATTTGTCATTATATTATGTTAGTCAGACGTAATCTCAACCTAGTCCGTTCCTCTATTATTCGATCTCATAAGAAGATTTTGTATAGATCTTATCCAAAAAAAGTATAGTTTCATATAAATTTTTTTTTTTAATCGATTCGGCCTCGGATCAAAAGGATAGACCTCGATTTGATTTCATCTATTCGATAAGTTTTATAATAACCATAACGACTTTACTGTTCTGACGAAGAGAAGAATATATAATTATTTTTAAAAAAAATTATAAAGAAGTAATTTTAACAAAATATTTTATTTTTTTTTAATTTTACTATGCATTCCATTGAATGTACAAAAATGACTATAAGCAACTCATTTTTTGGGTCTTTGGGTTATGTGCGGAATAGTTGGAATGAGTTGCTCCTCTTGATTTCCTAGTATCCACTTGGGTTATGCTGTATAATGTCGATCGTTGAACCTTTGGTTTGGTTGTTTAGAGAAATAATGCGTGCCATGAATTGGAAACGTTCAAAAGTAGGTCTTCTTTAGACTTGCATGGAGTGTTCTTCACTTCAACTTTGTCTGCTGACTTCATATGTGAGCATGCAGGCGGTTGATCTACCTTGGAATTCATGTTTTCCCACTGTCAATGATATTGAATGTGCTAATTACTGTGCATGCTGCCAAGTCATTCATTAATGGCTAAAATCCAGCCTTTTCTTCATGCAGATTAGATGGATTTCAGAACCGAAACTTAGATCATTCAACTTGTCTCTGTGTAAATTTTTTTTTCTTTTCTTTCCTTTGGGTCGGCAAACACTGCTTTGTTTATTTAATTATGCTGCTATTTCCTTGGTGAATGTTGATAACTTTGTTTCCTCATCGATTGTTACATCGTCGAACATTTTTTTCATTTACGTGTATAGCCTTCTTTGTAATTTGATGTGATAGTGGATAAGATTTTTTTAATTATATAAAAAAAATCTCATTATTTTATTGAGAGAAATCTTCCCTTCTAAATTATATAAATAGGGATAATATATCAATGAAAAACACGATTTCTATCTTATATCCTCTATATTCTTATAACTCACCTATGACTCTTATCCTTTTCTTTTTCGAGTATTCATTCAATCTTACTCATCTTATGTACGTGGATGATAGTTTTTTTATGTTTTCATGTTAATCATAAATCATGAAGGACTACCTCAAAAATATTTTTAAGTTTATAAATATATTAAAAAAATTAAAAATCAATACTCCTATATCTTAGATGCATTTCTCTATATCTACCAATCATAATATAAAAAAGAAAATTTATAACTAGTTTTATATCAAAGAGGGTAGGTTCCCATTTAGATATATGGGATGTCATATCTCTCATTTAGGAGTCTACTATCCAAAATGTTAAATATAAACTTACTTGTTGAAAAAGTCTTTTACTTAACCAAGCTAGTCGTGTTATTCTCATAAATTATATTCTTAAATCAATCCCTCTTCATATTCTTAGTATTTCATGGATATTTGAAATGGTTTGATGACAAAATTTCTTTAGCAAAAGAGAGATTAATCAAATGAAATATAAAAGCCTTTAATACAAAGAAATGATTTAAAATTATATACCTTGGTATCAGATGTCATGACACATAGATAAAACATTCTATCACATTGACAATGCTTATGTCTCAAGTAATTTCTGGTCTCATCAACACATGTTGATCTACATTCAATATAGTATATGTATATATATTATAGCATCTTTATTATTATCTTTGTTGAGATATTTGGATTGACTAATAGATTACTAGTTTGAGTTCATATATAAGCATCATATATGTTATTTGATATAATAATTAATAAAAAACTTCAATCGCTATCTCTTTGCTTCATTCATGCAAAATAGCTGTCTATTGCATAATATTATATTTCTTAACAAGAGAAAAGTCATTAAAAGAATATAATAATAAAGTAAAAGATGAAATATGCTATTTTGCATGCTTTGAATTACTTCAAGTCGATGGGTAAAGATCACTGAATGCCAATATAAAACGGGCAATACATAAGCATACAGTGACGAATGAGGCAAAAAAGGAATTAAGTAATTTTTAGTGAAATTAGATTTTTTCCCCATCCTTCAGAGTTGATGTCAGTTGAAAGATATAAACTATTTATTGTTTATTGATAGATATGACTTAAGAAAAACAAAGAAATATTCTCTGTTTCTCTCTCATTCTTCTTTTTTTCTTTGTAGCTTTTTTCCCTTATCTATCTACTTTAGTATAAACATAATTACTTTTATGATTAGAACTATTGCAATGCTTTGGCTAACTTCTTTGAGGTTAACAGTAATAAGGTTATAGAGCTCTGGCCATACGACTTCTTCTTTCACAAATTTGAAGGTTTATCCATCGATTATTCCGCCAACAAATCTCTCGACTCTCTCATGAAATATCACAAAGTAACTCATTTTTCTTTCTAACTTTCTCACGGCCTTGTCCTACTAGTATGATATTTTTCATCTACTAGGCTAATCACAAAAACAAAGTGAAAACAAAGCTTCTTTTGAAACCATCCTCTTAACTCTCTCGTTAAATGTCACAAAGTTACTCTTCCTCCCTCCCAACTTTCGATCTTGCCCTACTAGAATGACCCCTTCCATCCACTAGGTCAATCTCTTTTGAGGAACACCGAGTGAAAATAAAGCCTCTTTTTGAAATTATCCTCCATCGCATCTAGGAAAACTTGAATATTCTGATCAAATTAGTTTATTAAGAGATAAAATTCACTAGAGAGTATGACAATATTGTTTCTATGGCAAGTTTTTTGGATGCAAACCCTCTCTCGAGTTTCTTAAATCAATTTTTCCTAAGATCTAGAAGCTCTCCAATAGACTCTAAATTGTGGACATGGTGTCAGATTTATTTTGTTTCTACTTCAACTCAAATGATGAGTTAAATATCCTTATAGGAAGGCCATGATTTATTAGGGGCTCAGTACTAACCCTTTTACCCTTTTACTATAGAAGAAATACTTCCAACTTTAAGGAAGAGGGTGAAATTCGCACTAATCTGGATCCAGTTTCTAGGTTTGTCTCTTGAACTCCTTCATTTGAGTGTTCTTAGCAAAATAGCCTCAATAATAGATCGATTGGTAAAAATCAACAAGATCACTCTATCTTAATCAAGGGGCAAGTTCGTTTATATGTGTATTCTAATCAATTTTTTTAAGTTTTTGTCACAAGGATTCTAGATCAAATAGGGTCCTTATTAGTCCTTCTAGGTGACAGTGTAAAAAAACATTGCTAACATTTGTTTTCACTCTAGAGTTGTTGGACATCGATCAAACCTGTGCCCCTATTCTAGTAATACTTTTGATTCAACAACTATTGATGGCTAGAGGAAGAAGGAGACACTAACTCTATACAGATGAGAGGGAGCCTACCTATGGGCCTTAGGTGCATGTCTAGCAAAAGCCTAAGGTAAGATAGAGAAGCCCTACTTTGTTGCTTGGGAAGCAACATGGCCTGAGCACAAGCCCCATGCTTAGGGGAATGGATCAGGTCCACCTAGCACAAAAGTCTCTTTCAGTTTAGTTCTAATTCGATTGTTGTTGTCCCAAATGGCTCAACCCATTATGTGAAGTTGGCCCAATCAAGATCCATATCATCACCTAAACTAGGATCCTCTGTAACCTAAATTACTTCATCCGATATGATCCCAATGGTAATGCTATGTAGTAGAGTACACTATCTAACATATAATTCTCTTTGTAAACGCTGACCCCATTGCTTTCTTAGAGATGCATATAGAGGAACCAATATGGGAGCATTGTGCTTTACCTAATATACCTCCCTCCTTACAAATATCAATCTCAAAGTTGTCCTTATCTACTAGTTTTCTAGAGCCTCATATAGTGGATTCAATGCAGGAGCATGTGTAAACTAGAACCCATACATCATCCTGAAGCAAGCACTCCCTAAAGCATTTCCCACTGATTACTCTTGTAAAGCAAATGACATGTTGCCCCTCTTACATCATCCCACCATTGTCTTCCTCTTAAATCATGCAAAAAGGTTCTAGCAAGAGATTTTGATTTTTTTCGTTACCTTTTGCTTGTAACCAACTGCTGATAAGGATAGAGAAATTATTAAGATAGTTGACCAAACCCCCCTCTAACCAATCACATGGCTCTATCAAGATGCCTATGCTCTCCCCTTTACATATCTCAAATCCCTTTATAGTTTTGGCATAATGTGACAAAGCCTCTCTCCCTCATGCTATAACATTACTTCTTAGTTATCAATTTACAATACAAAGCAAACCTCAAATGGTCCTGACCCCCTCACCTCTTGCACCTAATCCTATTTTCTTTGATGCATTGGATTGTAAAATGATAGAGGCTTTTCACAAGACTATGGAGGAAGGCTTAAACAAGGTGATAATCTACTTGTTGATAAGGCTGACTCTAAGTGGGCCAAGATTATGAAAAAAGAAGGGATAAAAGTGAAGAGGAGAACCCTAAAGTCGACTCGTTCCCCACTTTCTTCCTTCCTTCCAATCCAAGAAGAAATAACCATTACACCCTAGTACTAGTGTCGAATTTTCAAATATAGAGATCCTCAACCAGTCCTCTTCTTAATCTAATAATTCTTCTCTCCAAGAATTAGAGGGATGCCTTGAAGCAGAAAGGAAAAGAATGACTCCTAGGCCTAATAAAAATACATCACACTAACATCATCTCTCTCCTTGAACATACTTAGATGAGGAACATAATCATATCTTCCTTCGTAAGTTGGGCAAGGCTTGGTGCAGGGATTTCATCCTGTTGGTCGATCATTTTGGTGGAATCCTAGTTGCTTAGATATCCTCCTCATTCAAGGCTACAACTATCGGTAAAAATGATCGGTCCCTTAATCTTATTATGGAGAACCCAGGTACACCTCTATTGCTCTTTTTCATTATTTATGATAACACTTCAGCCCTTATTCGTTGATCTCTCTGAAATATATTTTGTGGCCTCAACTCTATTTCAATTCTACGGTTTCTATGTAGTGGCTTCAACATAATTCTTTCTATCAATGATAACTTTAGAGATAGAGATTGTTTTATCTCTCTAACTTTATTTTGAACTTTTAAATTTTTATTTTTAATGCTAGTCTTATTGATCTTGGATTTCATTATAGTCGTTTTATGTAGTGTAACAACCGATTTGGCTTCTCTCGTATCTTTGCTAGGCTTGATCATGCTCTCGGTAACCAACATTAGATTTCTTTATTTGATATTATCTTTGTCCAACACCTTACTTATGTTGCTTCTAATATCTAAGCCAACATTCTTAAATGTGCTTGCAATCCTATCAAATTTTTTTTATTTAAATCACACTGGACTGATCACCAAGAAGTTAGTAGCATTGTGGCTTTCTCTTGAATGGGTGGTATTAACCCTCTTATGGACTTTCATCATAGGCTAACCCACACTGATCACCTGTTTTTCCAATGGCACCTAAAGCATGGTCAAAACTTGGAAAAGACCAGACTAGACACAAAAAAAAAATGTTGAACTTGAAACTAAGGACTCTTTGAGCATTCTTGACCATAACAAGCACTTTAATCTCTTTTGCCTCCACAACAAAGTTATTGTCTTAAATAGATAACTTCACATTAAATGGAGGATGAAACCTTTAAAAGGATAAAAACATTATTTTTTTTCACAAAGTTGCCACCTATAAAATCATAAGAATTGCATTAACATCTTAAAACTTGACAATGGGGACCTCTACCATAATGAAGATGAGATATACTCTCATTTTTCTTGTTGATACTTAAACTTGTTGGCTTATTCGAGCTCCAAAACTCTCAATAACTGGGGTCTTATTCCCCCTCTTCATATTTTAAATCACATCGATAGTGCCCTCTTGAGTGCAACCTTTTCTCTTTTGAAGATTAGTAACTCTCTCAAGCAAATAGGCTAAATTAAGAGCTTTGACCCTATTGGCTTCAATATCAAATTTTTTATTAAATATTGAGACCTTATCAAAGATAATATCATGAATGCTTTTAACATTTTTTAAAACTTCAAACGAGTTTGGGTAGAACTTTCTTAGTCCTTATCCCTAAAATAGACAATCCTAAAAAAATTTATGGATTATTGACTAATTACATTGTGTAATATAGTATACAAGTTATTTTCCAAGATTCTGGACAACCAAATTTGAACCCACCTCAACCATCTTGTTCAACTGGAGCAATCTACATTCATATTTGGTCACTCTATCCATAATACTATTTTGATTGCTAATAAGTTGGCCCACTCCATAGTCAACTCTAAATGTAGCTCCCCTCTTGTCATCTTCAAAATCGATCTTACTAAAGCCTTTGATAACATTCTTGGAATACTATTTTGAAAGTTATGGAGCTAATGAACTTTCCACCCCCTTTCATAGCTTGAATTTCAGCTTTGCTCGTCTTCCCTAATATTAATTAGATATCTTCTAACTAGTTCTCTGGATATCATACTGTTTGTCAAGGGACATAATATTTTTTTATCTATGCATATTGATCTAATAGAACCTATACTTTATTCTCATGGGCCTTATCAACTGAAATAAATTTACCCCTTTTAACATCAAAAGAATTAAGATTTCTCATCTTATATTTGATGATGATATGATAATTTTCTTTAGGGTTAATCCTAAAACCTTTATTTGTGTTCTTTCTACTCTTAACCTTGGTAAATCTAATATCTATTTTCATAGATATTGTTCTCCCCCATAAAATATAGAATATACAATCTACTTGGTTTAAAGGAGAGATCTTGACTAATCCCTTATCTTACTATTTTTTTTTTCACACTAAAATCTATGAGTGCCACCAAGGTGGATGGTGTACAAGGTCCTTAGAAAATTAAAGGTTGGTACAAAGAACTCTATTATCAATTTTATTCCTGTACACACTCATGAATTCTTTGACCTATAAAAAAATCATTAACAATATGGGTAAAGCTATAATAAATAATTTTTAGAATAATAATACTGATTATAATAAATATAAACTCATCAATCGGGACACAATCATTAATTTTAATGTTGTGGTGGCCTCGGCATTCGTGACATAAAAACAATCAAAGTCACTTTTAACGCCAAGCACATTCATTAGGATCTTCCACACTATGTGAGGGTTATTCAATCTTCTAAATCACCTAAGGGTGGCCTGTACAAAATCATTAGGAATGACTCTCATATCAAAGCATAGACTGACCCTTGGATTTGTAACTATCTGATCAATTATTATCCTATCTTCTTTAATATTAATACTATTGAGAATATTGATACTGATCTTATTGCTGATAGATCATGAGACTTGGTAAAACTCAAAGAGGTTTTCCACCCTCTCCTTGTATTTTGTATTCTTAGCATCCATATGTCACATGTTCTCGGTGATGATACTTGGGTTTCGACCCTTTCCCCGAAGTGTTCTCTAACTACAAGTAATTTTTATAGGTAAGTAAAGACTAGTAAATAATATGAGGATAGAATTTGGAATAGTTGGAAGGCCATATGGTAACTTGTGGTGGCCCCAAAGATCAAAACCTTTACCTAAATTTTTTTATGAAATTGCCTCCATATAGCTATTTGTTTGACAAAATTGTACGCTGTCAACATAAGCCTTGCTCTATTTATCACTTATTCAATGATTCTTTTTGAATGCAAGTTTATTTTTTCTTTTTTTGAATCTGATTGGTTAGATAATGCATGTTTATTTTTTTCTTTTCTTTTCTTCAATGATTCGAATAATAGTTCTTGGCTAAGAGAGGGCTTTAACCTTAGACACTTTGAGGGTATTTGGATTCATAGCTTTATTGTAAATTATCTTTAGAAGTTTTGGTTAAACCATAATAACTATCACTTTTGCAACTACTGTTTGAATCCGTGGCTTTGTTGAATCATGAGGGAAATGATGCAACACATCCCCACCTGGCACCACAGGGAGTAGTAGTATCCTCTTCGTTGTGACTTGAATGCAATAGATCTTTTGACTCTTATTCTAGTTTTGCAGGCGATGACTTTGTTATCAAGATCATCGAATGAAGGATTATGCTTGAGCAAGGAGTTCCATGTATGGCCTCTTCTACTCTGATGGTTGAAACATTAGCTTCACTTAAAGGATTTCACCGAGCCCTTTAGCATAGTTTGCACTCTTTAGAAATTTAGACGAACTCTATCTAACTCATCAACTGCATCTCCTCCTCCCAAGAGGTCTTTTAGAACATCAAAATCATTTTCAACTATTTTAATAGAACACTTAACTCTACGATCCATGATTATACCATTTTTCGTAGGGTGTAGGGTACTACTCATTTTAATTCGAGGTCCCTAATACCTTAATTTTCATAACATAAGTTAATTAGTATAGATTCAAAAAATAACCTTTTTGAGGTTACTGTACTTACCAAAGACCTATCAACGAAAGCTTTGAGTTTGTCTGCTTGAATTAACCATGATCTAGGCATGCTTATTTTTTCAATTCAATCACACTATTTTCTCACATTTTGCTTAAAAAATATACGTTTGATGCTTGAAGTATTATGTAGGAAATGTTTGTCTTGATGGGATATAAAAAGAAATAATTTTTGCATATGAACAAATACTAGTAGGTCATAACATGCAGCGGAATTAAATGAAACAACAATCAAATAGAACACCAAGATATATGTGGAAAACTCCTTCAATGTAAAAGGTAAAAATTACACGGCAAACTAGAGATAATCCACTATAATAATAATGAATATATAAATCTCAATCTCTTACCCAAAACCCTAGCAACAATCACAAGAGAATAACTAGGATACAAGGATCACGTCACTGTACTCAATATCTAAATCCTCCATAATTCTTCCTAAGTAATCACAGTAATAATCTATTCTCAGTCTCTCTGTGTTGTCCTTATTTTCTTCCCTTTCTTTCTCCTTGGATTTCTGTCTTTTTCTCCTCCCTTTTGCTACTTCAAAGATCACCACATGTTGCCCTCATTGCTGCCCTATTTATGCAGTTTTTGACAGCCACCACACACCCCCCTAATATTAATTAGGGTTAGGTTAAGAGGGTGGGCTGTGGGCTGCTAAAGCTCACCTTGAGCTGAATATATGGGCTGTCAGCCCAACAATCTCCCCCTTCAGTCCATAAGGGAGGCTGTCCCAAGACTCTTAAATGTGAAGCCATGCCGACCAGCTGTCGGCATATCTCCTGTCTTTCTTTTGGTAAGGCCTTTATCAACATGTCCGCTCCATTATCATCTATATGAATTTTCTGAAGTTGCAACTGCTTCTCTTCAAATATATTTCGAATCCAGTGGTATCTAACATCTATAGGCTTTGACTTAGAATGAAACATTGGATTCTTACACAAATGGATGATACTCTGACTATCACAATGCACTACATAATTTTCCTGTTTCAATCCCAATTCTTGTAAGAATTCTTTCATCCATAACATTTCTTTGCAAATATTTGTAGCAGCAATATATTCTGCTTCTATGGTGGAGAAAGCAATACACTTTTGCAATTTGGATTGTCATGACACAGCTCCTCCTACAAAAGTAAGTACATAACCTGAAGTAGACTTTCTTGTATCTATATCTCTTGCCATATCTGCATCCGTGTAACCTATCAACACAGGTAGTCCACCTCCAAAGCTTAAACAAACCTTAAAGCTCCCTTTGAGATATCTAAAAATCTACTTCACTACTGCCTAGTGCTCTTTGTTTGGATTTGGAAGAAATATGCTAGTAACACCCACTGCATATGTGATGTCTGGCCTCATACATACTATTGCATATATTAAACTTCCAACTACTGAAGCATAAGGAATTTTTTGCATTTTCTCCTTCTCCTCATCACTTAAAGGACTTTGTTCTGAGCACAACTTGAAGTGACCTGCAAGAGGAGAACAAACTGGTTTTGCATTACTCATACTGAACCTTTCCAATACCTTCTCGATGTATTTCTCCTATGACAACCAAATTTTCTTGTTTTTCCTATCACGGGAAATCTATATGCCCAGTATTTGCTTTGCTGGCCCTATATCCTTCATTGCAAAAGACTCACTCAGTTCCTTCTTTAATCTGTTAATTTTAGACATATCTTTCCCAAGAATAAGCATGTCATCAACATAAATTAAGAGAATAATAAAATTCTCACCAAACCATTTGATGTACACACAATAATCTGAAGTCATTCTTTTGTATCCATTTTTTGTCATAAATGAATAAAACTTTCTATACCACTGTTTTGGAGCTTGCTTTAGCCTATACAAGCTCTTCTTCAATTTGCAGACAAAGTTCTCTTTACCTTTAACTTTGAAACCTTTTGGTTGCTCCATATAAATTTCTTCCTCCGAATCCCCATGAAGGAAAGCTGTCTTCATATCTAACTACTCAACCTCTAAGTCCTGGCTAGCAGCAATACCAAGAGCAACATGAATAGAAGACATTTTAACAACAGGAGAAAAAATCTCTTCAAAATCAATACCTTTATTTTGACCAAAGCCCTTCACAATCAATCTAGCTTTATATTTTGGTTGAGAACAATATTCTTAAGTCTTCAACCTGAATACCCACTTGTTCTTCGAAGCCTTCATTCCATTTGGTAGTAGCACCAAATCATAAGTGTGGTTCTTTTGAAGAGCATTCATCTCTTCCTACATAGCAACTAACCACTTCTCTTTCTGCTCACCTTTAATTGTTTCTTGGTAACTCTCTAGTTCACCTGCATCAGTAAGCATCACATACTCATCTGTAGAGTATCTTCTGGAAGGTTGACGTTATTTAGAAGATCTTTTCAATTGAGGTTCTGTGGGAACTTGCTCTCTAACTTCTTCTTTCTCAACATGTCCTGCAGGTAGATCAACATTAGACTCTACACCATCTTCCTGCACATCTCCCCCATCACCCTGATATACTGGAGGAGTAACTGGGTAACAATATGCTAATCCTTCTACAGAAGTCTTAGTTGGTGCCTTTTTCTTCAAATCTTCAAAAGTTTGATCCTCGAAGAAGACTACGTCTCTACTTCTAAACATCTTATGCTTTTCTGGATCCCAAAGCCTGTAACCAAAATAATCATGTGAGTAGCCAAGAAAAATACATTCTTTAGTCTTACCATCCAGCTTGGACCTCTCATTGTCTGGAATATATGCAAATGCATGACAACCAAACACTCTTAAATGCTTGTACGAAATATTTTTCCCTGACCATACATGATCTGTAACATCACCATCTAGGGCTGTACATTGTGATAAGCTAATCACATCAACTGTAGTCCTCAAAGTCTTATCCAAAAACTTTTTGGGTAGCTTAGCCTATGAAAGCATATATTTGATCTTTTCCATGATGGTGTGATTTATCCTCTCTGCAATTACATTATGCTGAGATGTATCAAGAACTATCATCTTATGTTGAATCCTATGTGACATGCAATAATTATTAAATAATCATATGTACTCACCACCATTATATGATCTTATGTATTTCAATACCTTTCTGTCACTCTTTCAACCCTGGCATGAAACTCTTTGAAGACATTAATAACTTAATATTTAGTCTTCAAAGCATATGCCTAAACTTTTTTGGAAAAATCATCTATAAAAGTGACAAAATAAAGTGCACCACCTATACCAATAACATCAACAGATCCACCAAGAGTTTTTATCCTCAAAGGACTATATACATCTGTATAAACACGATCTAAGGCATGCATTTTTCTAGACAAAGCAGGACTAGCAAATGAAACTCTATGTTGTTTACCAACCAAACAATCAATACAAGGGTTCAGATATATACCTTTGGGGTCTAGCAATACCTCTCTCTTGGAAAGAGCTTGCAGCCTCTTCTCGCTCATGTGTCCTAGTCGCTTATACCACAACTCTATGCTGAAATATTTTTCTATAGCATTTAATTGCTCACCATAAGCTTTAGCCTACAACCTGTACAAAGTATGCTATTTCTTTCCCCTAGCAATAACAAGAGAACCCTTACTGAGCTTCCATTGCCCTTTGTGAAATATGCTATCATGGTCTTCATCATCTAGCATTCCAATTGAAATTAAATTCAGCCTCAAGTCAACCACATGCCTCATATCCTTAAGCACCAACTTGCAGCCAAGGTTGGTATTTAAATGGATATCGCCCATGCCAATGATGTCTGTTGTACCATAGTTATCCATCTTGACAACACTAAAATTTTCAGACCTATAGGTAGCAAAAAACTCTCTCCGTGGTGTAGCATGATTAGAAGTACCTATGTCAATCACCCACTCAAGATCTTGATATACACAAGAAAAAATATCGTCAGAAGGAGACAAAATCAAATAATCACCACCCTACACTGTAACTGTAGTATTATCTTTTGACTTTGTAGATTCCACTTCTTTTCCTTTTTTCTTACTCTTCTTAGGTTGCTTACATTGGTTCTTGTACTGTCCTTTCTCACCACAGTTATAGCAAACAATATCTTATAAGTGCCTGTGAATCATTCTGAGATGTTGCTGAACTCTTTCTTCTCAACTCTTCATTCAACAAACTGTTTGTTACTTGACTCATAGTGACAACACCATCTGGTGCAGAATTACTGAGGGGTTTTCCAACTTTCTGGTAATGAACTAAGAAGTAACAATGCTTGTAACTCATCATCAAGAGACATTTTTATAGAGGATAATTGGTTAGTAATACTCTGTATTTCATTCAAATACTCAACAATAGACCCTCTCTATATTTTAAGTTCACAAGTTTTCTGATAAAAAAAGCTTTGTTGCCAACTGTTTTTCTTTCATAAAGACTTTCCAATCTTTTCCAAAGAGAATATACAGAAATTTCAATAGAAACATGATGAAAGACACTATCATCAAGCCACTATCTAATAAACCCAACTGTTTTTCGATCTAACCTCTTCCACTCATCATCTATCATAATTATGGGTTTTGCACTATCCCCTACAAAAGTCCATACAAATCTTTGCAATATAAGAAATCTTTCATTCTTGGTTTCCATATCATCCAATTGTTTCCATTCAAATTAATCATGTGAGAAATACTATTGACCTTCATGTTCAAATACAAAATTAAATCACCAAAACCTTGCTCTGATACCAGTTGATGAGATATAAAGAGAAATAACTTTTGTATATGAACAAATACTAGCAGACCATAACATGCAACGGAATTAAATGAAACCACAATCAAATAGAACACCAAGATATACGTGGAAAACCTTTTCAATGTGAAGGGTAAAAATCATGGGACAAACTAGAGATAATCCACTATAATAACAATGAATATACAAATCTCAATCTCTTGCCCAAAACCCTAACAACAATCACAAGAGAATAACTGGGATACAAGGATAACGTTACTGTGCTCAATATCTAAATCCTCCCTAATTCTCCCTAGGTAATCACAATAAGAATCTATTGTAGATTTGATCTAATATGAGATAAGAACACTATTGGATGATTGAGAAACAGTCTCTCTACGTTGCTGCTACAAAGATTACCACATGCTGCTCTCGTTGCTGCCCTATTTATGTAGTTTTTGATAGTCACTATACACACCCCCTAATGTTAATTAGGGTTAGATTAAGAGGATGGGCTGTGGGCTACTAAAGCCCACCTTGAACTGAATATATGGGCTGTCAGCTCAACATGTCTTGCTTATATCTGATAATTTTTTGTCCATAGCTCATAAACCTTCTTAACGTGCTCTCATTTGCAATAAAAACCATATGATTGACTTAGAATGTGGGTAGCTGCTTCTTTGTGTGCTCTCATTTGCAATAAACACCATGCGATTGACTTAGCATTGCAAGATGTGGTAGCTGTTTCTCTGTGCTCTCATTTGCAATAAAGACCATGTGATTGACTTAGTGTTGTAACCATCCGGTGGTCACGTGACAGATGAGATGATGTAGTCGAGCAGACTTTGATGACATGTGAACATAAATAACAAAAGCATAAATCGATCTTTGTTCGAAACAGCACAGCCTCCTTTTATCATAACGAGCAATTTGATGATGAGATTTTTCTTGTAGAACAAGTCATCTCCTTCGATCCGAGAAAACAATTCTTCTTTCGTTGTGTACAAGCAAGCGATCAATCGAACACCATCTTCAATTATAGGTGGAAAAAGGAAGCGGTAAGTCTCTGAGCCCCTCCATCAGCAACCAACGGTCCACATTGCATCGATCCGAATCACTAATGATGAGCGTGCATTCACGACCATTTGACTGTTGAATCATAGTAATACTACTACAAAAGGAGATTTTTTTTTCTTCCACGTGTATCGACATCATCAATCATTATACTTACATTGCTTTCACACCACCCTCTTGTAGAGAGGCTCGAATCCGTTTGGTGAGGCCAACCAGCGCAACATCGACCGCGTCATGGAACCCGAGCTCACTTCGGTTCGCGTCCGGGTGGGCGTAGGTCATCCTCGGAATCAGCCCTATCACCGTCTCCCTCATCCTCTCCACCTCGGCTCTCGGGATCCGGGCCAATTCTTCCTCCACCCGGCCCCATCGGTCCCGTTCCAGCAGAACCGACCAGTCCTCAGGTCGGCCTGGTAAATACCACTCGTACTGTGTGTAAGCCGCGTGCTCTGAGAAGAACACTGGGATGCACCCCGCGAGGACCGCGTCGAAGGTGGACCGCCGGGTGAACGACTCGCCGGGCGGCTGCAGGCAGAACTCGGCCCGGCGCATCACGTCGAGGACTCGGTCGGGGTCGCCACACTCGTGCCGAGCCGCTTCGCAATCGACCGGGATGCACCGGTTCGATTTCCAGCACTGGTTCATGATGGTGGACCGAACCGAGCCCTTGTCCTCGTCGGATCGCAGGCCGCCGACGAACGCCAACAGGTGCGTCCGCCTGAACCGACGGAGCTCTGCCTGCCACTCCGCCACCTCCGCCGCGGTGCGCGGGTGGAAGTAGGAGGGGTACGGGATGCCGAACTGGTTGTGGCCCTCCCATGGGTGGCGCTCCACCGTGAGGACCGTCATGTTGCCGACCTCCGGTAGGAGGAGGAGGCGGTTGGTGCCGAGGTCCGGGTAGGCCGGGGAGCGCATGAAGTTCCAGGAGGCGTGGCCGAGGGTGAGGAAGTGATCGCGGCCGCCGTGGCGGCGGAAGGAGGGGAGGGAGGAGAGGTGTGCGGCGAGGTCGACCGCGAGGGCGTCGCAGCGGGTGTGATTCTTCTGCCGGAAGTTGGCGGCGGCATGGAGGCCGGCGTAGAACGGGACGTAGAACAGGAGCGCCGCCTCGGGGTCAGTGGTGCGGCAGGGGTGTCGCTCGGCGCGATGGTGGAACAGCATCTCGGCTGCCAGCGGGTGGGTGGCGTACCACGACGTGCCCACCACATCGTCGGCGCGGAGAGGGAGGCGGAGGAGGGGCCGGCCAAGTCCGCGATGGCCGACGTGGGGGCACACGTCGCAGGAAGCGGGGCGGGCGAGGCAGCGCTGCATGAGGGCGGCGTTGAACCGAGGATGGATACTGTGTATGTAAAAGGGCGCAATGTCGGGGTGGCATGTGTCCAGCGAGCGGCTGACCCGGCGGTGGCTGTGGCCGCCTGCGACGGAGTGCTCGGAGGACTCTGGTGGGAAGGTGAAGAACAAGAGGCGAAGCCACAGGACGTAGCAGAGGACGACAAAGACGACGAAGCGGAAGCGACGGAGGAGAGAAGAAGGCTTAACCTCTCTATAAGAGAAAGAGGAAGAGAAAAGCAACAAGGATTTCTCCTTGTCTTTGGCCATGGAAGACATCAAGAGGCACAAACGGATGCTCCTTTTTTGCGTTCAATTGGAGAACGGTAGAGAGAGGAAACGAGGAGCAGCGGAGGCGACGATAGATGTGTGCTTTAGACTTTGCGACGGGGGACAGCACAGGCCAACTTTGGTTTCTTTCTTATAGTGGAGTAGAGGGTGGGCAAAAGCAAAAGGGTTTTGACCCATACGTTCATAAACTAGTTAGTATATTACTTGGTGCTACAGTTGTATAATGACACTGCGCATTTAGGTGAGAGAAGCTTTTCTGGATCTTGTCTCTCCAAAGCAAAGTGCGGCTTTGTTCTCGAGACAAGAGTGGGTGGTTAAGCTGTGGGGATTATTAATTGGATAGCCTCGAGTAAGTTAAGTAGGGCATTAATTTTATTTGGTGTTCTTTGACTTCCTATCCTCTTACAACTGTTCACCAGATAAAACCTAACCTATCTGGACACTTAAGGAAGAAATTTATAGATTAATCGCCTACTTAAAAGGAGTGATTATTAATCTTTGCTTGAAACAAAGCCAAAGATTAATCACTCCTCTAAATCAAGTGGAAAGATGCATTACACCATTTGTCATTCCGAGCTCCATTTTCCATGACCCACCATTTGTGTAGTGCAGAACCCATGTCCTCCTTTTTAAGTAAGCATCTGATCCGGGATAAGGTTTCTCTCTCATGTCCTGCTCGGTGGCTATTCACTACGTTCCTCGCTCCCAAAGCAATGTGGCTTCTTGTCGGTATTATGACCATCACATCCTGCATAAAATGGTCAACCATCCAACACTTCTTCTTCAGTGGCTATTCTTAATGCTAGTTTCAGCTTCAGATTGTTGATTTCAGACTGTTCCTTACGGTCACAACTTGCACTGTCAACGTTAAATCAATTGGATAGTTTTGTTATTCTACTTTTGTTTTATCAAAGATCAAGTGATAATGGATCATTTGATCGATCTGAGGGTAATAATGGCGATGAGACTCAAATTGACGTCAGCTGCCACGGATGACGCCTCGCGCCTTAGTTGACCTGATAGCACATGGAAAAAACAGTCTGAAACATCGACCGAGGCACATTAGCATCCTGCACAAGCTCGGTCCATCACGCCACACCCACGCTGGTGTCAGACGTTACCGGGAGTACGATCCTGCTCCCTGCAAGCAGGCACATCAAACAGCGGTACCCTTCCCTATAAGAACCCTTGCACCAGAGGAGAAGAGGGGAGGAGGAGGAAAAAACACCCAAGAGAGACCCCCTTTTAGATTGTGAACTAACTTAATCGTCAGAGGGGTCGGGTCGAGCTCCCTGACCCGACCTGTGTGCAGGGACGAAGACGAAGTGCCCTTCCTCTGAACGCCTAAGCACAGAACCCTCTGCCCGGAGGAAACAGCGACCTAGCCACAATCGGATCACCGGAGCCGGCCGTCAAAGCCATCCCGAAGTCTGCCCCGCGAGATCCCCGCTCATTCGGACCAGAACCAAGCGGCGCGAGCCCCAAGGCCACGGCATAAAGTTGTTGACACCAACATTTTGGCATTAGAAGGAGGGCCGAATGTTGAGGGATCGGCAGAATAACTTGGACGAATCCGCGACTGAGGGGTCGCACCCGATCGAGGCTCCGGGGGAGCACCCACCGCACGGAGAACCGCGAGATGAACACCCCGCCACGACCTCCGAGCGCTATTGGCGGTTATTTAATGACCCAGGTTTATTGCTCCCCGAGGGACCCCCAGTCGACCCATCGCCCGTATCGTCTGAGGCTTTTCATGACCTTGCTCATCAAGTCCGAGCTTTGACGGGTATGGTGCAAACCATTATCCCACTCGTTGCTCGTTCGGAGCACACGCCCATGATCCGACCACTACGGCAACAGGTGCCACCCATTCAAGCTCACACGCTACCTACGGAGGTCCCGATTTCACCTCAGGTCCGACCAGTCCCGCTCTGGGATCGAATGACAACACACCCGAGGGGTCGCCCGGAACCCGAGCCATTATCTTCGGACTCGATGGACTCCCTACGAGCCCAATTACACTTCGTTAGTCAACGGCTCGACGAAGTGCAGCAAGAGGTTCGCAGGTCAAAGGGAGAGCTCGTTATCTCGGGTCTTCATTTGCGCCCGAGATACAGGATCAGACAATCCCCCCGAACTTTCGGATCCCCTCTTTGGACGCATATGACGGCTCCACCAACCCGGTGGACCACGTAGCCACTTTCCGCACCCAGATGGCGCTGTATGGTACCTCTAACGCTTTGATGTGCAGGGCGTTTCCCACAACTCTGAGAGGGCCAGCCCGCACGTGGTACAATGACCTTAAGACCGGAACAATCACCTCCTTTGATCAGCTCATCAGAGACTTTGAGTTTAACTTCTTAGCTTACGCCCGGCCGAAGCCGTCCGTTGCACTACTCCTCGGGCTCAACCAGAGGGAGGACGAGCCCCTCTCCCACTTTGTGAATCATTTTACTACACAAATCCGGGAGTAGTCGGATGCTCATCCCTCTGATAGAAGATAAGATTTCCCCAACTATATGAGGAAATCTTATCTATTCTGTTGAGGAAAATCCTCTATTCTATTGAGGAAAATCCTTCCTCCTAATCTGTATATCTGTATAAATAGGAGAGGGACATGTTAATGCATTCAAGCTAAGCTACTTCACCTTTTTAATAAAGCTTCTTCAATAATTGTTCTTATCTTCTATTCTTTTTATCATGGTATCAGAGCCGCTTGCCTAGAGCAAGTTCTCTTCACGCTGCCGACTCATCATCGTTGCTTCTTCGCCTCTGGCAGCAAAAGAAAAGGCTTTCTATCAGTGCTTTTTCGTCGTCAGGTCGTCGGTGTGACAAATCTTTCCTCCTCGGCGAACGACAACTGTCTTCTCCACTGCCACTCTACGCCAACGTCTGTTCCCTTCCACTGCGGCATCTCTATTGCTGTGCTCACCAGCACTGCCCCACCTTTCTTCCTCACTGTAGTTACCTCCTATCTCTTCTGCTACAGCTTCCTCCTCTGTTGCAGCTTCCTCCTCTACTATAGTAGCATCACTGCAACATTACTGTAGATTTCTCCTCTATCATCGTTGTCATCGCAGTCGCAGTCGTCGCCATCGCAGTTGTGGCCGTTGCAGCTACCGTCGTCGCAATCGCAACCGCAGCCATCGCCATCGCCATCGTAGTTGTGGTCGTTGCAGCTACCGTCGTCACAATCGCAACCGCCGTTGCCATCGCAACCATAGCCATCGCCGTCGCAGCCGCAGCAACAACAACAGCAGCAGCGATCTGCTCTTGCCCTACTCACAAAGCATCTCATTCGTAAACCATTCTTTGCATCGATCCAAGATGGTGATCCAAGATTGGTATCCTTGTCAAGAGCACCATCTTGCGGGGGCATGATAGAAGATAAGATTTCCCCAACTATATGAGGAAATCTTATCTATTCTGTTGAGGAAAATCCTCTATTCTATTGAGGAAAATCCTTCCTCCTAATCTGTATATCTGTATAAATAGGAGAGGGACATGTTAATGCATTCAAGCTAAGCTACTTCACCTTTTTAATAAAGCTTCTTCAATAATTGTTCTTATCTTCTATTCTTTTTATCATGGTATCAGAGCCGCTTGCCTAGAGCAAGTTCTCTTCACGCTGCCGACTCATCATCGTTGCTTCTTCGCCTCTGGCAGCAAAAGAAAAGGCTTTCTATCAGTGCTTTTTCGTCGTCAGGTCGTCGGTGTGACAAATCTTTCCTCCTCGGCGAACGACAACTGTCTTCGCAGTCGTCGCCATCGCAGTTGTGGCCGTTTCAGCTACCGTCGTCGCAATCGCAACCGCAGCCATCGCCATCGGCCATCGTAGTTAGTGGTCGTTTGCAGTCTACCGTCGTCACAATCGCAACCGCCGTTGCCATCGCAACCATAGCCATCGCCGTCGCAGCCGCAGCAACAACAACAGCAGCAGCGATCTGCTCTTGCCCTACTCACAAAGCATCTCATTCGTAAACCATTCTTTGCATCGATCCAAGATGGTGATCCAAGATTGGTATCCTTGTCAAGAGCACCATCTTGCGGGGGCATGATAGAAGATAAGATTTCCCCAACTATATGAGGAAATCTTATCTATTCTGTTGAGGAAAATCCTCTATTCTATTGAGGAAAATCCTCCCTCCTAATCTGTATATCTGTATAAATAGGAGAGGGACATGTTAATGCATTCAAGCTAAGCTACTTCACCTTTTTAATAAAGCTTCTTCAATAATTGTTCTTATCTTCTATTCTTTCTATCACCCTCTCTGTTGATGCAGGCATTTATGATAGGCTTGCGACCCTCCAGATTCTTCTTGTCACTAGTGGAATGACCCCCCACCACGGTCCCAGAGATGCTCCAGTGGGCAAGCCAGTTCGTTGCGGCAGAGGTCTGGATGTCTGGGAAGCGGGAGGAGCACAAAAGGACTAGAGCAAAGCCGTCCCGCGGGCAACAACCTGCCGCGCCAAGGCGTAGATTGGACCGACCCGACCCGCCGGTGTTGACGTCTCAACTCCCCTCTTTGGGTGCATCCCGAACAGAGATATTTCTCCAGATAAGAGACAAAGGGTTGCTCAGAACCCCCATTAGATTTCTACCCTATCATCATGCATGTCGACGCTATGAAAAAAGCAAGAGAGACAATGCAGAAATCTGAACAAAAAATTTCTATTCAAATGAAAAATCGGTTACAAGACCAGACGGATTACAAGCCGAGCACTTATATTTTGGGGGCTTCGATGCTATCATCAAAAGGAACTTCGTCTGGCATGTCGACGCTTAAGTCTTCAGGGCAGGAGGCAAAGGGGTCTTTCTCGATCTCCAGACCAGGGTGGCGAGCTTTGAAGCGGGCCAGAGCAATCCGGTACCCATATTCATAGGTAACATGCCTCGACCGGATCAGGCCGAGTTGAAAGCCTGAAGACTCTTTGTAGTACTCGATCAGCTTCTTGTCCTTCTCCGGTCGTTGGTCCATCTCGGCAGCCAGGGCCTTGGAAGCCCTTTTCGCCTCGGTAAGCGCCTCCTCCAGCTTTTGATTGAGGTCAGTCGCCTCTTTCCTCGCTAGGCAAGCCTCGGTCCGAGTCGTCCTCAGCAACACCTGGAGCTCTTTATTTTGCTCCTCGGCCGCCTTCACCTCGGCTTTTAAGCGGGTCGCTTCCACCTCCAGATCCGAGGCACGCTACTTGGCGGCCTTTACCTCAGACTTGAGTCGCGTCGCCTCCGCCTCCAGATCCGAGGCATGCTGCTCGGCTGCTGCGACCACCTCCGGAGCCCCGCCTGTGTGTACCTCCTCGATCTGCCTATGCAGCTCAGCGTTGCGGTCAATCAAAATATTGAGGGCGCGACTCGCATCGCGCACGCGGTCCATCAAAGTCATGGCGTAATGGTGGCCCTACAAAGAAGAGGAGTCAGGACACGTACCATTCGGGTACAAGAGGGACTCAATAATGAGGCACTTACCCACAACAGAGACTTGGCTGCCTTGCCAAGTAAAACATTTGAGGGCATGACGTACAGTTCCCGAGCCATGTCGGGATGGAGCCCACCTCTGGTGAACGAAGCCGTAGCCTCCCCGTCGGCCCATACCCGGTCCCCACGGGTCAGGCCCGTCCACTGGGCTACCAGCGGGTCGGAGGGTTGGCCCTTTGGGAGTTCGCCCATCGCTCGAGCTTGATAAGGCTCGCCAGGCACTCCCGCAGGGAGGCGACATAGGTCACGGATAGAAGGCTCCCGAGGCACCTTCCCTACCACCTCCCTGCTCGGGCCCGCCTCGCCCCGACCGAGGCCCTGTCGCCATTCGCGACCGACATGTGCGGCGACTCCTCCCTCCGGCTGAGCCGTCGACGCGTCTGATTTCTTCTGAACGTAGGTCTTTACCTTCTTCCGGGGCCGACCAGCCTCGAGTTCTACCGGCGCTTCTCTCGAGCCAACCCTCGGCTCGGTCGATGGTCGTGGCGATGCAGCCAACGAAGCCCGCCCCCCGCGCACAGCAGCCAAATTCACCATCTCTGCGTGAAAACATCGACATTGATCAGAACACCAAAAACACGATCTTTTATAAAACCCTAACACTACCCACTATGGGCATACCTCGAGGCACTGGGCTAAGACCCGCCTAGACCAGCCACCCCTCGGTCATCTTCCCGATGGCCTGAGAGGCTGGGAGAATCTCCTTAAGTCGTCAAAGGTCCCTATGCTCTTCGTCGTTCAGGGCCGGGGCGGTGCTGTCAATCACGCGCGCCGCCCACCGGATCCTGAAGCTCCAGCCCTTCGAGCGGCAAACATAGAAGAAGCGCTCCTTCCATCCCTTGTTACTGGAAGGAGCCCCGCTAACCCGGAAGCTCGACCGGGCAAACAGATAGTAACCCCCCTACCCCTTAGAAAGACGGAAATAGGAGAGGAAAAGGGATCGGGTCGGGGTAATATTGGCATAGTAGCACTCCCCTAGGAATGCCACCAGATAACGCCATGAATTCGGCGCCATCTGTGATGGAGAAATACGCCACCACGAGACACAGGAATTGATGACAAGGTGCAGAGGAAGGTGTAACCCGACCTCAAGGGCATCTAGGGTTAGAGCGAAACCCTTCAGGATAGGGTCGTACGCCCGTTGCCTTGGCTTAGGGGCAATAAAGACGAATTCCTCCGGGATACCATAACGCCCCCAAAGGTAACCGAGCGACGACTCACTCACGGTGGAGTCGAGGTCGTGCGGCCACATTAAGGCTTTAAGGGCCCGAGCCGCTTTCTCGTTTGACGACGAACTGGGGCTAGGCGGCAGAGTTTTCTCTCCGACATTATCAGAGGAGGAAGGTGAGGGATGCAGGGGCGAAGGGGAAAGGGAGGCCATCCTTACCGACCTTTGGAGGGGGAAGTAGGATGGTCGATTCGGATGAAGCAATGTGATCCGAGGAAGTGACTGAACGAATGCAAGTAAGGAGACGTGCAGGTAGCCAATTGCACGTCATTTATAGACAAAATCCTGCCAAAAGCGACCCTTCCTCTCTTGAAGCACGTCGCATCAAGCAGACCAAGTGACACTCCACCATAAATACAGTCTGACGTGGCAGCCGTTTGGCGTGCGGTGCAAGGGCGGGAGCGCTGGTCTCCCCGTTCTCGAAAACTGGCGACCCCCAAAAGTGACCGTCCCCTGGACTTCTGCACAGGCAGGAAAGAGCTTGCCCGCCCGCATCTGCGTATCTCTACTATGTCTGTCCAGGACAAGTAGCATCTCTGCGCAGCTTGCCCGCCTGAGCCGTGTCCCTCGGCACGATCTGCCCGAGGCCACCTCTGCGCGGCCCGCCCGCCTGAGCTGTGTCCCTCGGCACGATCTGCCCGAGGCCACCTCCACGCGGCTTGCCCGCCTGTGTCGTGTCCCTCGCACGATCTGCTCGAGGCCACCTCTGCATGGCTTGCCGCCCCGCCTGAGCCGTGTCCCTTGGCACGATCTGCCCAAGGCCACCTCCACGCGGCCCGCCCGCCTGAGCCGTATCCCTCAGCACGATCTGCCCGAGGCCACCTCTACGCGGCTTGCTCGCCTGAGCCGTGTCCCTCGGCACGATCTACCCGAGGCCACCTCTACGCGGCTTGCTCGCCTGAGCCGTGTCCCTCGGCACGATCTGCCCGAGGCCACCTCTATGCAGCCACCCGCCTGAGCCGTGTCCCTCGACACGATCTGCCCGAGGCCACCTCTGCGCGGCCCGCCCGCCTGAGTTGAGTCCCTCGGCACAATCTGCCCAAGGCCACCTTTGCATGGCTTGCCTGCTTGAGCCGTTCCTCGGCACGACCTTCACGAGACCACCTCTGCGCGGCCCGCACGCTTGAGTCGTGCTCCTCGACCGTATGCTGTCCGAGACCACGGTTACGTGCCCAGTCCTCTTCGATTGACAGACTCCACGATCCCCGCATCCCCGGTAACAGACCGACAATCGCCCGACAAGGGTGATTTCGTAAAACTGAAGCCATGCCTCGGACCCCCTTACAACACTGACGCATAGCTTCCTTCGGGGTGGGGGGGAATTTGATGAGGGCAATAATGGCGATGAGACCCAAGTTGACGTCAGTTGCCACGGATGACGCCTCGCGCCTCAGCTGACTTGACAGCACCTGGCGAAAACAGTCTGGAACACCGACCGAGGCACATTAGCATCCTGCGCAAGCTTGGTCCATCACGCCACGCCCACGCCGGTGTCAGACGTTACTAGGAGTACGATCCTGCTCCCTGCAAGCAAGCACATCAGACAGCGGTAACCTTCCCTATAAGAACCCTCGCACCAGAGGAGAAGAGGGGAGGAGGAGGAAAAAACACCCCAGAGAGACCCCCTTTTAGATTGTGAACTAACTTGATCGTCGAAGGGGTCGGGTCGAGCTCCCCGACTCGACCTGTGTGCAGGGATGGAGACGAAGCGCCCTTCCATCGAACGCCTAGGCATGGAACCCCCTGCCCGGAGGAAATAGCGACCCAGCCGCGATCGGACCACCGGAGCCGACTGTCTCAACCATCACGAAGTCCGCCCCGCGAGATCCCCGCTTATTCGGACCAGAACCAAGCTGTGCGGGCCCCGAGGCCACGACATAAAGTTATTGACACCAACACCGATCATTGATGATATGATGAATTTATAAGTTCTTGATTTTTATTCTCCTCAATAAATAAAAAACTAAATGACCTTATCAACAATATACATAAAAAAACATCCTTGCAATTGACCTCTTTGTTAGCGTCACAGATGATACGAGTAAGAATAATATTGTAGAACAGCTTGATGAGTTAGGAAAATAACCCTACACACAACAGCTTGATGGGGCTCGCAATTGTTTAGCACATCTCAAGTACACTGAATGCATTATTTTCCACCCGCAATTGGAGTTCCTTATTAAGAATCCAACTCCTCCACCATAAGGCATTAGAGATCCTGATTAAGATCCCAAGTTCATCATTTGATTCATAGTGTACCTACCCATCACAATCCAGTCTATACCATCATCCTCCTCTTTCCCAAATGTCAGTTTTCATGGATCCCTTCAAGCTACTGGTCATTAGCTACTCCAACAACTATCCTAGTGATGTTTTCGGCTTCACATATATGGTACAGCTTTCTCTATCCAATACTGTTCATCATCTTCAGCTTCACATACGGCAGCCACAGTTTCTAACACAAGGTGGGTGGCCATGACAGCGTAAACATCAGAAATGGAATCAGAAAGTTTTCTTTGTATGATGCATCTAAACCTCTACTTTTACAGTCTAATCCATCAGAATCCCAAACTGAATGCTGTCATTATATTTTCTTCAGACAGGATCGTAATTGTTTGATTGCAGGCTAAAGAAATCAGCAGATGTTGAATCTGCATTAACGAGAAACCATGTTTGTTTACCTATGGCTTCCAGTAGAGGTATTCGCAATCGCATCTGTTGGCTGGTCCTTTGATACATCACCTACCCCCACTTATTGAATCCAATGGAAGTTGACTGAAGTAGGGACTTTTCCGGCCATGCTGTGTGCTTCCAGATAGAACCGGGGGATAAATAAAACAATCAGATCTCTCTCAGTAAAGGAATATTTTGTTTTTTCTATTAATAAGCCAAAAAAGATTAATGAAATAAATGAAAATTCAAAAATAGCTATCATAAGACTTATTTGGTTCAAAAAATTCAATCTCTTTTGGGAAAGAACAATAAAATATAACAAAGAATATTCTCTCTTAAATTAACTCCAATTCAAACCTAACATCTTTTTAATATATTATGACATGATTCCATAAGAGATATATATATTTTTAATCATCTAGAAAGCTCTAGAAGAAGTTAAAAGTATTTATAAACTTATATGCTAAAATTTGAGGTGCATGAGACATTTATAAAGCAATTAGCCATTAATTTTTTTGAAAAATATTTTCTAATATAACGTTTTTATTCTTTTAAGTAATTTACCATTGAGCAATTTATTTTCAATTAAGAAGATAGCTAAAAGCTGCCCACTCCAACACAGGTTTCATATGTGACAATGATGTGGCATGCAGAACACTGACCACATCCACTCATTCCCTTCCTCCTCCTCTCTCTTCCTCTCTTCCATCATCGATTGATCTTTTCAGAACAAGTGGTGGGCAACAGTGAACAAAGACGCCATTTACCCTTACCTCTCTCTCTCTTCCTTCTCCAATCATTGTTCTTATCAGAACAAGTGGAGGGAGACAATGATTAGGGGAAACGAAGTTACACCACTGCATTCAGTGTGCAGAAGATTCAACTAGGAAAACATGCAGTAGAAAGCAGCACTCGGTACCTAGCTACTGCTGAAGCAATGGCTGATGGCGATCTCCATTTCAGAAGCCTTGCAATCTCTCTTTCTCCCCTTATTGGCTTTGTTATAACTTGTAGGGCTCCAGCTGAGCTAAGCCAACACCAGCTATTGGGACTGCCTTTTCTCCTCTCTTTCTCATGGGTTACAAGCTAACTGGAGAGACTTCATATGAGCTAAATGTTCAGAAACCAAGTTCAGATTCCCCGAGCTTGATTACAATCACTCAAGTACAAGTTTGCAGAGGTCACAAAAGGCAAGACATCTGCAATAATTGCATAACCAAGTGCTATCTATCTTACATTCCTTGGATTGAGGATGTCCTCATTCATGACATGATGATTACTTCTCAACATACAGTGCCTTCCCATATTTTGAAGATGATGAAAATGCCACTTTCCATTTGGTACATTTTTCTTTCAATAGTCCCAAGAACTAATTAATGGGACTCATCCCAGAAGATCATTCAAAGACTTTTGAGCATGATTGGGGGAGTCACCACTTTTAATCTGGATTAGGAACATATTCTTGAGTGATCTCTTCAAATAGAACTGCTCTCAACCTTATGATGCATTTGACCTTGCCTTCAGTTGTATATGATATAAGGTGATTACATGTACCCATCCACATCTAACATAGCACAATTTTGGATCATTTTTTATGCCACCATCTATCAAAATATATAATTCTGACCACTTGTCTCTTCGACCCTTTATCATTTATTTTTCATAAGAAATATTTATAAGGATTCGCATCACAGTGGTGAACACTGCTACCATGATGACCATGTGCGATGATGTTGAGGAAGGAGTTTCTTTGAGATCATGTCATGAAGTCTTATGAGAGTCATTAATATCTCAAGTATGTCACCACAATATATATATGTATATATATATACATATATATACACATATATATATACACATATATATATATACACATATATATATATATACATACATATATATATATATATACATACATACATATATATATACATACATACATATATATATATATATATATATATATATATACATATATATAAAGAAAACAAGTAATTGGATACTCATCTGAAATAGAAGCTGTAGAATGTGTTGTTATACCGCAAATAAGATTCTTTTGTTTTTATTATTTGGAACAAAAGAAAAAGAATCCAGCCATGACAGAACAGCTTGGATCCAATCCAGCCATGACAGAACAGCTTGGATTTCTTCTTCTTCTTCTTCTTCTTTTTATTTTAATAAACACTGACTAATTATGATTATTATTTTTATTAGTAATAATTTATGTAATATAGTGTTTGTCCAGAAAAGGCCTTCCCTTCATCTGACAGAATGAGTTTATCACTGTATACTACATGCCCAGAAAACACCTCCTCCTCATCAAGTAAAATAAGATAATTGATTCGCACAGTGATTAACTTCTACTCAAGGGGAATATGCCTGAAGACCAATGACAGATTCTTTTTTAGAAACAAATAAAAAATTATGATCATTGACTTGAACAAAAGACAACCCAAGTCTGTCCTGAATTGCTGGCCATCTCTCTCTCTCTCTCTCTCTCTCACTCTCACAATTGATAAACATATTTTAGAGCTAGAAGATATTAATTCTGATGATTCTGATGCATTCGACACACCTAAACATTCAATTGTTTCACTTCTTTGCCCACTCTAATAATACATAATTCCATGTGTTATTTGTCTTGATATATTTTATATCTTGTTTTAAAATGTGATTCATAGAGTTATCGTGAATAGGCCAAATTGAGACAAGTTGTTTACTCATACATCCGATTGTCATCGAAATCTAAGGATGACTATTGTTGCTGTACAACGTGGATGATCATATTATTTACAATTAAAAATAATGATAATATCATTTCATAGTCACGCTTACCACATTGCATGTCTAGCTCAGCTGTCTATTATCAGAGATGAGACAAGTGGTAAGTTTGGAATCAATATTGTGGCATATGAGGATTAAACCTCAATATTGCATATTAATCAAAGTCGGCCATATGCATTCTAGTCAGCCAAATTTGTCAAAATAAGCTAATAATATTTGTTAGCATAATATTAAATTTCAATCATAATATTCTTCGAATTAAGTATGATATATCAAAGCTTTCTTTTATTGGCTGTATTCAGTTAAAATCTTTCTTCTTCCAATTAAGCATATGTTGCTGTAGTTAAAATCACGTAGATATATAAATAAAAACCATAGCAAAAAGTATAAGTTGGTATCATTGAGAATTGATTCATAGTAGTTATCTAGATAGTTATTATCATGTTCTAGGTAATTATAGTCATGTTTTAAGAAGTAGCCCATCATCTAGAAGTTATATAGTGGAGTGAGATAGTTATATTCAGTTAAAATCTTTCTTCAAATTAAGCATATATTGCTGTAGTTAAAATCACGTAGATATATAAATAAAAACCATAACAAAAGGTATAAGTTGGTATCGTTGAGAATTGATTTATAGTAGTTATCTAGATAGTTATTATCATGTTCTAGATAATTATAATCATGTTTTAAGAAGTAACCCATGATCTAGAAGTTATATGGTGGAGTGAGATAGTTACCACTAGGTTATATAAATATGATCATAATTCAGGAAGTAAGATAAGGAGTATACACTTGGGAATATCTTGTAAGTGTTCTATATAAATAATATTATGTTTTTGTCGTTTTCTTGCTCCTTCATCCTCAACAAGTATAGCGTATAATTTCGCTCCTACATGTAATATTTTTTTATATTAAATACATTTTAATTTAAGCATTAGCATAATTCCATCCAAACATACCTTAATATATATCCTGTTGGTTAATTACACTCTATAAAAAGATAAAAATAAAAACAAAAGACCCTATTCATTAGATCACAACAAACTTGTAAGTTGGGGAGATTAGGAGAAAATCTCTCAAAGATTAAAAATTTCTCTTCGGAAAACATATCCGGTGAGGTAGAACTCATGACGCAGAGTTGAAAATTGGTACTAACAAAATCATTCTCAGAATCATGTTTAACTAAGACAGGGACATGCGTTGTTGGCTTATTAGAAGCTATGACAAGGGGTACGATTGTTTTGGTCAACCCCGGCAGCTTTGTCTTGACTGTGATGACACCATACCTGTCGTCAACTACGTGGACTTGTAAACGAGTCCTTAGATTCAACTCAATTTTCAATTATCTCAAGGGGAAATAAAATAATCATTATCTTTTAGGAGGATCTCAAACAACTACATTATAATTATATTTTTGTCTTCTTATAATTTAATTAATATTATATTATTTTTAATGGAAATTGTTAATTCACTGGGACAAAACCTTCAGTCAAAAAATATGAGCTGACATGCACCAATTATAGTGAAACCCAAGGCCTCATGGATTTGATAGACCTCATGGCTGCTGCTTCCTTGTACACTTGCAACTGTTACATGAAGAGGAATTATGATCATCAAGTGTGAATACGGATGGCCATAGACAATAAGATTTCTCTAACGATGGTGATACACAATCCAACCAAGTTTTAATCAAGAGCTAAAAGACATATTTCAAAGGCACAATATGATATTCTAAATTAAATTAATTAGTGGTTTCTCTGTGTAGGTATGGTCAATGAAGGTCGTCGATCAGCACTATTTCAATGAGATTAGGATAGCATCTAAGTAGAGGCATCGTAGACGCATTGTATTAGACCATAGTAATCAAAATTATAAGTCTCTACAGTTAGTTATTTCCAAGAACTACATTTCTCCTCCTCTTGTGAAGCCAATAAGTCTGCTGATTTCCTTACACATGGAGCCATTCTGATACTAATTGTCAATTATCTCAAGGGGAAATAAAATAATCATTATCTTTTAGGAGGATCTCAAACAACTACATTATAATTATATTTTTGTCTTCTTATAATTTAATTAATATTATATTTATTTTTAATGGAAATTGTTAATTCACTGGGACAAAACCTTCAGTCAAAAATATGAGCTGACATGCACCAATTATAGTGAAACCCAAGGCCTCATGGATTTGATAGACCTCATGGCTGCTGCTTCCTTGTACACTTGCAACTGTTACATGAAGAGGAATTATGATCATCAAGTGTGAATACGGATGGCCATAGACAATAAGATTTCTCTAACGATGGTGATACACAATCCAACCAAGTTTTAATCAAGAGCTAAAAGACATATTTCAAAGGCACAATATGATATTCTAAATTAAATTAATTAGTGGTTTCTCTGTGTAGGTATGGTCAATGAAGGTCGTCGATCAGCACTATTTCAATGAGATTAGGATAGCATCTAAGTAGAGGCATCGTAGACGCATTGTATTAGACCATAGTAATCAAAATTATAAGTCTCTACAGTTAGTTATTTCCAAGAACTACATTTCTCCTCCTCTTGTGAAGCCAATAAGTCTGCTGATTTCCTTACACATGGAGCCATTCTGATACTAATTGTCAATTATTTTAGAGGTGGCAAGATCGAGAAGCTATCATTAGATTAGGCTACCAATCGTATATTGTTAGTGGGCAGCCACTTGAGAGGGTCTTTCTATCTACTTTGACTCATACAATATATCAGCTATAAACTATCTACCTATGGTCTATTTGTATTCATAGCTTTTGATACTATCCTTTCATTATGGCTACTGTCCTACTGGTAGTACGCATATACTCATCTTACCTCTTACAAAAAAAATATTAGGATCACAATAGGCAAAGAGAGAGAGAGAGAGAGAGAGAGAGAGATATGTAGATACATGAAAGATTAGACTTGTTCCTAGTTTTCTTACGTGAGTGAGTTATAGCACAGGACATATTGACGCTCATAGTCTACCTACCATTCAAATGGTTCAGCCATGCAGTCAAATAATTAGTAGGGGTAGCATCTTTTGGGTATATTATAAGTTGATGGAAAGTCCCTTCGTAACGTAAAGATAGCCATAATTTCAATTCTATATGAGAGAAAGGCGGCAGTGACTCAATTTGCATAATATCAATCATGAAGACCAATTATCTATTAGATCTACTTCTATCAAATTGATAGTTGTTGTACAGTAGTATTACATGGATATCAGCTTTGTTTGCATCCTACAAAGAAAAGACACAAAACACATTGATATAAGATAATCTTTGTTGGACGGCTTCCAACATGGCATGGCACGATTTCAAAGCTCATATGATCATAGATTGACATATTATATATTAAGCCAACTAAAAATTATTTACTCATATGGCACTGTACAAATCACATGTTCCATATTTTCCTCATGAAGGAATTTCCGCCTTCTTCAAAATCTAACTAAATCACGAGAGATCGTCGCAGAAATAATAATTCATCTCATGGTTGTTAGATATCAATACTACCTATGAGCTCAACTTCATAGATTATAGACCAATATTTGGTTAATAGTTTCTTTTATTTTCTAAATATATCATACTGTCCGTCCGTTACTCATACCAACTAATTTTTCTTTGAACATTTCATAATATATACATTTATTTATTTAGGGTAAAATATTTCTGGAAAACCCCTCCTTTTATATTTTTCCTAATAATACCCTTCTTTTTTCTTAATATCCAAAATACCTCCATATATAACATCTTCAATAGCTCTTTTTTTTTTCCCCTATGAACCGTCCAGAAGGTGAATTAATTCAAGCAATAGGTCCATCGAATCTTGTCTCCTTTCCTCCTATCTTCCCACTTCTCGATGACTCTTACTTTTTCTCCTCATTATCGGTTAGGGTTCGTGCTTTTTCTCTTCCCTATCCCTTGGTCTCTTCCTCTTCATTGGGCATTGTTCTTATAGTTCATTCTGGAAGTTGATTTAGATTAAACTTGATTTGATCTTTTCTTCAAGTTGGCTACAACTCAAACTTCATTGACCAAATTTGAACTCTATAAAATTACATCGAAGTAGTCTCGACAATGCTCCTCTAATACTTAAGTTACTAGGCTGGTAGAATGGATTAGACATATTCTAAGTTCATATTATGTGTTGAGATGTACCTATAGAACTCTTTTTATAGTAGGTTTCTAGAGCCATTACTTTCGGATTGTATGTTGCTCATGGGAACATGGTGCGCCAATTTCGAGTATAACTATCGTTGGTCCGCGCCAAGTCTAGGATGGCATAACGTAGTGACACGTAGTATAGATCAAATGGTGGGGGGGTGGTTGGTTGGCAGGACCAGATGAAACCATAAAATGTTAGCGCACCTGCCATATGGCGACGACCTAGTGTCGATGTGCCAGCCACCTGACGTCGAGGTGTCATCCTTTTAATGTTGAGGTGTCAGCCACTTAATACTAAGGTGTTAGTCACCTAGTGCTAATGTTATGGAAGTGTCAACTACCTAGCATTGCGGTGTCAACTGCATGTCGGCCACATGATACAGAGGTGTTAGTTGACTAGCATTGAGGTGTCAACCATCTAACATCATATGTCAGTCATGTGGTGCCGAGGTGTTGGTTATATTATTTTATTCATAACATATGCCCCCTCCCCCTAATTTGTGGGCTATGTGGAGCATAATATAAAGATGTTGGGAAGTGTCATTCAGTTGGCTATTGATATTGAGGCTCGAAGGGGCTTTCGTGGCCGACAACACTTGTTTGGTTGAATTATTATACATAGTTGTGGTGCTCAATAGGCTAACAAGGCCATGCACAGTAGGCTAATAAGGTTGTGCTTAGTGGATCGTCAAGGTCGCATGTAGTGTTATTCGGTGGGCCAATAAGGCCATGTGTGATGGAGCTCAATGGGTCGACGAGGCCATGTGTGGTGGCTTTCGGTAGGTCGACGAGGCCACGTATGATGGTGCTTGATAGGTCGACAAGGCTACGCATAGTGACAAAGGTGGGTTGACAAGGCCGCGTGTGGTGGGCCAATAAGGCCACACGTGGTAGTAGAGGCACATGTCGAGAATGCTACCTCCCTCGATAGTTGCACAAGATCAAGCATGATTTGACACCAGAGCACACGCCATAACTACCTATGATTAGGTTGACATGGTAGGATCTAAGGCCTCTACATGGTGATTGTATAGATTGTGGCAGATTCGATGAGATCATAATGATGATCTGAATGACCCCCCAATTGTTTAGATCATGCCATGTGTCCCTTCGTAGTTCGAATAGTGCCATATTGCCCCCTCCCTTAAGGGCGCTTGGGATTTCAATAAATGCTCAAGTAGAAGAAGTGTCAATGTTGCCCTTAGCCCCTATAAATAGTGAGCTAGTCAACCTTTGCTCCCCACAATTGCTTATGTTTTAGAGCTCATAGGACATTGCATTCGGCTTCCGACTCCTAAGGTCTAAGATGTCAATGTCTTCTTCATTCTCTAGTAACTTTCTAGATTCAAATAGGTCGCTAGTCTTATCACCACCTTTGGTGTCAATAGTAGAACTATCTTTCTCAAAGGGAGTTGAGTCGGTCACTCCAATGGATGTTGTCCCCACAAAATTCATCTAGTGGTAGGGCTTTGCCACCTATGACAGAGTCTTTTTTACTTAGACTCGATCGAGTCAGCCTCTGACCTGTATACCATCTAGGAGGTCTACCACATCTTGATCGAGTTCGAGCTAATTGCTACTTGATTAGGTGATTGACCCTATGAGTCGTGTCACATATTTCACACATGCATGGATGCACTAGAGGCAAGACTTGGCTCCCCCCTCCACATATTTTTTTTTAGGCTTTCTACTTTTAGAAGTTCTTACCCACCTAGATAACATTGAACTCTTGGTACTTTTTATCGAGAAACTTAGATAAAGCATTGCATGCATAGTGGAAGAATAGAAAAATAAAATCTCAGATTTTTCAAAAGAAAAAGGTTTTGTTATCGTGCGTGCATAAAAACAAAATGCAAAAATAGAAAATTACACATGCCAAGGTAGATTTATTACCTAGAGAGATCGTATATCCTATAAAATCTTAGATCTATAGGAGTGGATGAAGGATGTTAATTATCTTCCTCTCTAGCGATGATCCACATGGTAGATGCGATGAAGACGTTCCTCAAATCGCTACACGATCTTTCTCTCCACGAACACCATGTGATAAAAAAGGAGCCAGCCCATTTTGCTATCCACATGCCCTAGGGCTATCGATTGAGGAGGAGAGAGAGGAAGGAGAATATGAGGTAACTGCCAAAAAGGGTCTAGCCTATGCCCCTTTTGTTTCTTCTTATTTATAAAGGTTCATATCAACTTAACCATAATGGATCCTACCCTATTGGATATTGGATCTCGATCCAACTACCTAAACCTCTTGGATTAGTGAATCTCTACCCAATAATCTCCCATTGGCTCTTATTGGATTTTGTCCACAAGATCTAATAATTCAGAGGTTTATTAAATATCCAATAAGATAGGAGCTCCAATGGATATCTTATATCTGAACATCTATTTGTCATAACATCTACCATATATGTGTGACCTTCTAGGCTCAATATTAACCTGACCATGAGTCATACTTGTCAGAACTCATTCTGACTTAGTGAATTATCATATCTTATAATAATTTACTCGACTCATCGATTACGGATGTTCTAGGCTACTATGCCACAATCCTAAGATAATATAGGGAAATCTAATCTATTAGATTTGTATATCCTCAGTTATCATGTATCTATAATCTCTCATATATCTAATATCCTAAAGACCGCCGGACATGATATTATCAAGCCTATACAGAATATACTCGAGTCTCACTCTAATCAGATTCTCTCGGAGAACTATCTCTCTCAATCTGAATGAGCCTAGCCAGAGATTTGTTTGAGCAAGAATACAAAGTATATTTCTCTCATAACACCGAGAGTGAATGATCTTCTATTGATACTCAATTGCCCTCATAAGATTGGCTACCACTCCCGATAACTGGTTGTGCTAGATTTAGAATCTCCAGACTTATAAGTCCGATATCATAAAACAAAGTACTCATATAGGGCATCCTTGATATCTCAAGTTTAAGGATCAAACACACTACTGAGACCACGAAATCACTATCTAATTATGAGGTATCATTAACCATCTAACCTTTTCTGAGTGGATCAATTAGTAAACTCATTCTCCAATGAGCACCTGCATTGTATCTATAGTGTCCTCACATAAGTAGCTGTGAGACCAATCGCCTTTATCATATGGACAAGTATACAATACACTAGTTTGTATGGTTACCTCGATGTCCCTCTCGAGTAATCTACAACTAAGATTATTTAGGGTCTATGTTTAAAGCTGAATTAGTCTTCATTAACATAATCTCATCACGATCCGATTCCCATTGCACAGATATATAGACATCACATATGTTCAACATGCAAATAAAGTGAGATAATGCCAATAATAATAATAAGTAAAAAGACTGTATAGCATATCACAGGTGCCATTACTCACATGTGTGATGCAATCACTCACATGCTAGTCATAGGTGCCCTGCAAGCCAATCACGTAAGGATAATATGTGTGACACGCTGCACAATCTCTTTATAATAATTATTATTATGGTATTTTCTTATTTTATATTGCTTGATTGATATATTGTGATGTTCATAGATCTATACAATGTGAATTGAATCATGACGAGATCATGTGTTGAGACCAATTCGCCTATAAACACACCTTAAATATTCCCGATCATATATTGCTTGAGAGGGACATCGAGATAACCAAATAGATTGATGTACTATATACTCGTCCATATGATGAAGGCAATTGGTCTCATCGTTGCTTGTGTGGAGACACTACAGATATAGTGCATGTGCTCATTGGAGAATGAGTTCACTGAATGATCTGCTCATGGAATGCTGGATGGTTAATGATACCTAATTGTTAGACAATAGTTCTATGGTCCTAATTGTGTGTCTAGTCCTTAGACTTAAGACACCAAGGATGTCCTGTATGAGTACTCCACTTTTTGATATCAGACTTATAGGTTTGGAAATTTCAGATCTAGTATAGCCGATCATCGAGAGTGGTAACCAATCTTGCAAGGATAATTGAGTATCGATAGAGGATCATCCGCTTTTGTTGTTATGAGAGGAATGTCCTGTATATTCTCACTCAAGCAAATCCTTAGTTAGGGTCATTCAGATTGAGAGAAGAGTTCTTAGGGAGAATCCAATTAGTGTAGTGAAATCTTAAGGGGCATCACATAAGAAGTGGAATAACATAAACATAAAATCCTCAAATTTCTTATCGATGTGTTCGTCATCGTGTAAAGATTGGTGTGCAAAATCCGTGAAACTTAAAACCACGCGTGAGATAATTGTGTTACCCAGGGAGATCATATATCCCTGAATCTATACAGATCTGTAGGAGAGGATGAAGGAAGTCAAGCGCCCTCCTCTCTAGCGGTGATCCACATAGTAGGGCTATGACAATACTCCTCAAAACTCTAGGCCTGCTATCTGAGGAGAAGGGGAGGAGAATAGGAGATGACAACCCAAAGAGGCTCTAACTTATGAACCATTGGTTCCCTCCTATTTATAGAGATCCTCTGTTAACTTAACCATAATGAATCCTGTCATATTGGATATTAGATCTCTATCCAACTACCTAAGTCTCTTAGATTAGTGGATCTCTATCCAATAATCTCTCATTGGCTCTTATTGGATCTCATCAATAGGATTCAATAATTTAGGGGCTTATTAGATATCCAATAAGATAAGGTCTCCGACGGATATCTCATATCTTAATCTCTACTCATCACAACACCTACTATATATGTGTAACTCTCTAGGCCTAATATTGAGCTAATCATGAGTCATACCTATCAGAACTCTTTTCTGGCTCAATGAATTATTATCTCCATAATAATTCACTTGACTTATCGACTACGGACGTACTAGGCCACTACGCCATAGTCCCCAAATGATACAAGGGAATCCAATCCATTAGACATATCTATCCTCAGTTATAATATACCTATAGTCCATCATCCATCTAATATCCCAGAAACCATATACCGAGTACGGTGCTATTAGACCCATATGGTTTCTGCTCGAGTCTCGTTCTAATCGGATTCTCTCGGAAAACTCTTTCTCTCTCAATCCGAATGACCCTAGCCAGGGATTTGTCTGAGTAAGAATATATGAGATATTTCTCTTATGACATTGAGAGTGAATGATTCTCTATCGATACTCAATAGTCCTCGTAAGGTTGGCTACTACTCCCGATGACCGACTATGCTAGATCTAAAACCTCTAAACCTATAAGTCCGGTATCAAAGAGTGGAGTACTCATACAGGATATCTTTGGTGTCTCAAGTCTAAGGACAAGATACACCACTAGGACTACGAAATCACTATATGATAATAAGGCATCATCAATCATCCAGCATTCCGTAAGTGGATCAATTAGTGAACTTATTTTCCAATGAGTACCTATACTATATTCCTAGTATCCCCACACGAGTATCTATGAGACCAACTGTATCTATTATATGTACGGGTATATAGCACACTAGGTTGTCCAATTATCTCGATGTCCTTCTCGAGTAACTTATGACCGAGATTATTTAGGATCTGTGTTTAAAGACAAATTGGTCTCATTATCGTGATCTCATCACGATCTGATTCCCATTGCACAGATCCATGGACATCACAATATATTCAAGTAACAGGTAATATAAAGTGATAAAATATCAAATAATAATAATAATAAGCAAAAAGATTACGTGTCAAGTCACATGTGCTATCACTCACGTGATTGATATATAGGGCACCTATGACTAGCAATTCGAGTGAAATTTGAGTATATTCCGTATGGGCCTGATAGTACTATGCTCGAATACGGTCTTTAGTATATTATGTGAATGAGGGACTATAGATACACGGTAATTGAGGACAGATATATCCAATGGATTAAATCCCCCTATATCGTCTGGGGACTATGGTGTAGTGGTTTAGTACATCCATAGTCGATGAGTTGAGTGAATTATCATGGGATGATAATTCACTAAATCAAAAGGAGTTTTGAATCAGAAAGAGTTCTAATAAGTGCAACTTATGGCCAGCTCGGTATTAGGCCTAGAGGGTCACACACATATGGTAGATGATGCGATGAATAAAGGATTGAATATGTGATATCCAATAATCCCCCTATTTTATTGGATCCATTGGGTGAGACCCAATAAAAGCTTAGAGTGGATAATTGGATAAAAATTTAATTTCCATTAAGCTACAGACAATTGGATGGAGATCTAGTATCCAATATCATAGGGTAATTGAATGGAGATCTAATACCCAATAGGGTAGGATCCATTAGGGTTAGTAGCAGGAGCTCTCTATAAAAAGGAATGTGAGACTAAAAGGGTTATAAGGCTAGACCCCTTACCCACCACCTCCCTAACTTCTCCCTTGCTTCTTCCTTAGCTGATTGCCCCCTCTTTTGTGTGAAAGGGTAGTGAGAAGGACTAACCCTGCTGCATTGGTGGTGGTGCGCAAAAGCAAGGAAAGAACACATTGTGAGAGAAGATGCGTCACCACTTCATCTATTGTTTAGATTACTACTAGAGAGGAGAATGCGATATCTTCTTTATCCATGGATTGGAATCTATAGATCAGCGATATATGAGTTCCATTAAATGAGATTGTCTTACGACTTATATAGCTTTCGATTTGACGAGTTTTTCGCTCCCTATCATCGCATGTAATTTGATATAAATCCATTTTTGGAAAACTGATTTCTGTTTTATTTTTCCGCTATGCATGTGATGCTTTCCTAGGTTTTCCAACACTTTCTTATAACATTTGTTAGAGTGTAAAAAGCTTCACATTACCCTAACAATGACCCTGTTGTTTGTATGTTATAGTGTGTGCGTCAAGGGGTTTACTTATTTTCTTTATGATCAACCTGGATATCGAGTTAAGGGGGCTCTAACATCTTATAAGGGTTAGAAAATGAGATTTTTCTTTATTTCTTCTAGGAATAGTAGCTGATAGACCTGAATTGATCCACTTGAAAAATTATCAACACATTCTAATGTTACATGAGTTGGAAATGAAGCAATTCTACTGGATTGGTCTTGCATTGTCTGAATCCACTGCTATCCTTCAGATCAATGAGTAGTGGCTCATTGAAGTAGGCCTTAGCCTTGCACCTTAGGTAAGGTGTCAGACTTTTGCTAATTGAGGTTGACTCTTGCTTCTTCTTGCTAATATGGACCTCCATGGTAGTATCATTTAGATAACTGCATGATGGAACATGAAGACGAAGATAATAGTTTCGCACCTTTCCTCTTTGGTGTGGAGGGAGGAGGTAGTCGGGAGGGAACATTGCTAACTCGTTACCAAAGGTAGGAGGATCTTTCAGTCCATAGGTTGGCCATAAGTGGCCCTTGGCTCCCCCATCACCATGAGGTATCATTAACTATCCAGCATTTCATGAGCGGATCAATTAGTGAACTTGTTCTGTAATGAGCACCTACACTATACTCTTAGTATCCCTACATGAGTGACTATGAGACTAGCAGCCTCCATCCTATGGACGGTTATACAATACACCGGTCTGTCCAGCTATCTCGATGTCCAGCTCAAGTAACCTATGATTGGAAATATTTAGGGTTTGTTTTATTAAATCTTGGATTTTGATGATGAAACAAATTGATAGTGTTTATCTGATTTACATTTTGAGTGATGCAAGAAGCTTCAATCAGGGAGAGACAATTAAGACAGAAAGAATAATGTTGGGTTGGAGTGGAACATGTCAGAAGATTGAACGTCGAGTCGAAGGATCAGTCGATATATCGGCAGAAGGCTTCATGCCATGGGTTGGAGCATAAGGCCAAGAAGAGCGAAAATTGCACCATGGATATTAGAGTTGCAAAGTTCAATTGGCCGATTGGGCAATAGGTCGTAAGAGAGGATAATGCGTCGAAGAACTGGATGAAGCGTCGATGAACCAATGACATGCCGGACAATATTTGATTCAAGTTTTGTAATAATTATCTAAATCAAAGTAGGTTTTAGGCGTAATTGGGTTGGAATTGGGCCAACTCAATTAGAGGCCAATTGGGCCCAAGTTTGGGCTGTGTTGTGCTAAGTGAAAGACCCAAACAATGACCCAACAGGTGATATCGTCGGTGGCTTAGTCTATGAGGCATAGTCTCCGAGACCGTGTTAAGCTGTGGTACCACCATTGGGTTGTGGTACTGCCCATATATAGTCTTTTAGGCGATTGAATCGCTAGATTGAGCAGTAATATCGCCTAGTGTCAGTTCTGCAGGCGGTGGTACCGCCTAGCATAGGTGATGGTACCACCAATACACCAAAAACTGAGGATGAGCCATTTTTAGGCTCCAAGTTTGAATCTACTTGAGGCCTATAAATACCCATCTCATCCCTGGTTAACATACACAAGAATTGAGAGCAAAAAGGAAGAAAAACATTGTTGTAATCTTGTAAGAACTCCTCTAAAAGCTTTAAGTGCTAGTGTATTTCAAGAGCGGAGTAAGTGGGGGTATAAAGGTTCTCTCTTGAACCTGTCAAAAGGAGAATCGGGTGTAAAATGATAGTTGATCTTCGCCCATTGAAGGAAAATCGGTAGTGGAAGCCGGTGGCCTCGACAAAGGAGGAATAAGAAGTGGATGTAGGTCACGACGATTGAACCACTATAAAACTTGGTTTGTATTTCCATTCTTGCTATTTACCTTCACTGGAAACTACCTTATTTGCTTTACTTCCACTATGCTTATGAATATACTTTTAAAGTTAATATCTTTCTGATATCGATTTTCATTGAACATATGAAAATTTCAGAACCGATATAATTTATCCACTACACTAATTCACCCCCCCTCTTAGTGCCGACTCGATTCTAATAGTTGGTATCAGAGCTACGATTTTTCTCATTTGGTTTAACATCTAAGAGAAATGACTCTTTTCAGATTTCAAGAGGGTCATTCTATCATTCATCCTCTCATGTTCAATGAGACGGACTACACATATTGGAAAACTCGAATGAGAGTTTTCTTGATTTATTTAGATTTCAATATTTGGAATATCATTGAAAACAGATTTCAAAGGTCTTCTCTTCCAATGAACGATTGTAATGATTTAGAGAAGAATACATTTTTGTTTAAATGATAGAGCTATGAATGCTTTATTTTGTGGGTTAGACAAAAATGAATTTAATCGGGTTTCTACTTGCGAAATAACTTTTGACATTTGACACACTCAAAATCACACACGAAGGCACTAGTAGATTAAAGACTCTAAAATAAATATTTTGATACAGGATTTTGAATTATTTCATATAGAACCAAATAAGACTATTAGAGACATGTACACCCATTTTACAAATATTGTCAATAGTTTAAAAGCTCTTGGTAAAAGTTTTTTGAATCTTAAACTTGTGAATAAAGTTTTACGATCACTTTCTAAAAATTGAGATTTGAAAGTAACGACAATACAAGAATCAAAGAACTTGAATTATTTTCCAATTGAAGAACTTATTAGGTCTTTGATGACCTATGAAATGATGTGCAATGCACATGAAGAACTCGAGAACAACCTTCCAAAGAATAGGAAGGATTTAACACTTAGAACAAATGAAGACCACTCGAGTGAAAGCTCAAGTGATGATGACTTTGAACTCTTAACTATAAAGCTTAAAAAATTCTTAAAACAAGAATAAAAAAATAAAAATGAACCTAAAAAGAAGAAACTATAAAAGAAGAAGAGAACACTCAAGGTGGCTTGGGACAAATCGAGTTCATCCGAAGCTGAAGAAAAAACAACAAAAGCGAGGTGACAAACTACACCTTAACGGTTTTTGATTATAAGGTAATCAAAATCTCCATAGTTTATTTTGAAATTACTTTATGCTTTTCATGAGTTGTTTTTAATTTAGTTTAAAAAAAATTATATATAATTTTTTAAAATTACATGTTTAATGATGTAATGAAAATATTGGGATCATGCTTATCTTTTTAGTGATTTTAAAAAATAAAAAATTAAGTATGACAATTGCATACTAACTCCTAGCACTAAGTATGATGAGTTAGAATCACTTAATCATTTTAATTGAAAATGATCATTTTGTAGATTTAATGTTGCTTAATGATTTGAAATCTTATGTTTTGGTATTACATGTTACTCTTTTGATCTTATATCTTTCATGACATGATTCCTTTGTATTTATGATTTGTATATCCCATGATATGATTGAATCATTGATGCAAAGAAGTAAAATGCATTACTACAACAAACAAAATGATTTTGATTATAAACGCTTTATGAAATCATGCTTGAAGAAATAATGTAATGATGATTTGAAATTAGAAATCATGCTTAATGAGCTAATATTTCAAAATTATGCATGATGATCTTTGTCATGACGAACTTTGTTTTTAAATTATGATGCATATTTTTGTTTGGCATAAATGACAAAGACATGCTTGTGTGAAATCAAATCACTTAAATTGAAACAATTAAAAAGAGAAGTTTTTTTTCTTAAAAATTTCTTTTTCTCTATCTTATCGATTTTTCACTAAGAAATTAATAAAGTTATTTATGCCTTTTGAATCTCTTGAAAGGAATTTTGATGATTTGATGATTTGAATTTGAATGAGTTTTATCCAAATTATAATCTTGATTTCTTGGAATTACTTGAGATTTTTTTTGAATGAAGATCTCTTCTTTATACTCCTATGATTTTTTTCTTGTTATTTTATTTAAAAAGAAGATTTACTACATGAATCATGTCTTTTGGTATTCACATAATCTTATCTTTCATGATATGATTTTTTTAATTCCTTGAATTCATGAAGTATATCTCATCACCAAAATTTTCTTGATATCTTCCATTTGATGACTTGAATATTTACACCTTTGTGCTATTTCCCTCTTTTTGCCTATAACAAAAGGGGAGAAAATAAATGATGAATGTTTGGTACCAACAATCATAAAGTAATAAATGCTTAAAAAATATTGATTTGATGTTTTAGTATCATGCATGAGAGAAATGATGAATATTTGGTATCATGATCGAAATATTGATTTAATGCATGAAGTGATAAATACTTAAAAATTTTAATGTCTTAGTATCATATATGATATGCTCATAGATGATTGATTTTTGGTATCATGAAGCAAAGGATGAAAAGTAATGGTTTGAAATTATGCATGTTATATATTGAAGACTTGAAACTATGTTTTGGTATCATGCATACCCAAGCAATATTGATTTGAAAATTTATTGATTTAGTATCATGCCTAACGTGATAACGATGATGACTTGATATTTCTTACAAGAACACTTTATGATTTAAGATTTATTTTATTTATCTAAATCATGATATTGATTTCTCGATATTTGATACATGAGTTTTTTCTATGAATCAAGATCTTATTTTTTAACTCCTATGTTTCTTTTTGTTATTTATTAGAAGGGAAAAGAATTATAACATTGTATTCTTCCCTTCTATTTGACAATGACAAAGGGGGAGCAAATTTTACTAGCTTGCATACATCATAAAGAGAAAGTAAAAAGCTTGTTCATCTCAAAAGATGCTAAAATTTTGCCAACTTTCATATGTGTAAAATTTACTAGCTTGCATGTTCTAAAATTATGTAAAACTTACTAAATTTGCTAGCTTACAAATTGCATGGAGAAAGAATTGCTAGAAATGCAAAAATGCTAGTTTATACATTTCAAGTAGATGCAAAAACATGCTATCTTGCATATATCAAAAGATGTAAATATTTTTTTTAAAAAAAAACTTACTAGCTTGCATGATGATAAATATAATGATTTGAAATTATATCTCAAAAACTTACTAGATGCACTTCTCCTTTTCATTGATGATAAAGGGGAATAAGATATGATGATATGAGAATCACACATGATAGGATGTAATATACTTTGATATTTTGATACCATGATGATTTGAAATATTTATGATGATGCATGCAAAACTTATGATAATGATGCATGAATGCAATGATATGCATATAATGTGTTGCAAATATTGAGTAAAATTACCTTGACTTGAATTCATTTCAAATTCAAGGTTCTATCAATATGACATATTGATAGGGGAAGTTAAGGTTAACTTCGTCATCAATTGGTTGTCATCATCAAAAGGGGGGAGATTATTTGAATCTCATATTTTGATGATGAAACTAATTAATAGTGTTTATTTGATCTACGTTTTTAGTGATGCAGGAAGCTTCGATTAGGGAGAGATAATTAAGGTAGGAAGAATCATGTTGGGTTAGAGTGAAACATGTTAGAAGATTGGACGTCGAGCCGGAGGATCGATCGACGTATCAGTAGAAGGCTTCGTGCCATGGATTCAGGCATTGGGCTAAGAAAAGCGAAAATTGTGCTAAGGAAATTGGAGTTGCAGAGGTCAATTGGTTGATTAGGCAATAAGCCACAAGAGAGGATGATGCGTTGAAAAATCGGATGAAGCGTCGATGAACCAATGACGTGCCGGATAATATTTGATTCAAGTTTTGTAATAATTATCTAGATCGAAGTAGATTTTAGGTGTAATTGGGTTAGAATTGGGCCAACTCAATTAGGGGCTAGTTAGGCCCAAGTTTAGGTTATGTTGGGCTAAGTGAAAGGCTCAAACAGTGACCCAACAAGTGGCACCATCGATGGCTCAATCTACGAGGCACAATCTTCGAGACTATGTCAAGCGGTGGTATTGCCACCGCCCAGACACAGTCTTCTAGGTGGTCGTACCACCAGACTGAGCGGTGGTTCTGCCTAGTGTCAGTGCTGCAGACGGTGGTACCGCCCAACACAGGCGATGGCACCGCCAGTACCCCGAAAACCGGGGATGAGATACTTTTAAGCTTCAAGTTTGAATCCACTTGAGGCATATAGATATTCCTCTTATCCTTGGTTAACATACATAAGAATTAAGAGCAAAAAGAAAGAAAAACACTATTGTAATCTTGTGAGAACTCCTCTAAATGCTATAAGTGTTAGTGTAGCTTAAGAAATGAGTAAGTGAGAGTGTAAAGGTTCTCTCTTGAACCTATCAAAAGGAGAATCGAGTGTAAAAGAGTAGTTGATCTTCACCCATTGAAGAAAAATTGGTAGTAGAAGCCGGTGGCCTCGACGGAGGAGGAATCAGAAGTGGATGTAGGTCACGACGACCGAAGTACTATAAAACTTGGTTTGCATTTCTATTCTTGCTATTTACCTTCACTGTAAACTGCCTTACTTGCTTTACTTCCACTATGCTTATGAATACACTTTCAAAGTTAATATCTTTTCGATATCATTTTTCATCGAACGTATGAAAATTTTAGAACCGATGTGATTTATTCGTTGCACTAATTCACCCCCCATTTTTGTGTCGACTCGATCCTAACATATGTTTATAGACGAATTGGTCTCATTATTATGATCTTAGTATGATATAATTCTCATTACACAGATCTAAAAACATCACAATATATCAAGCAGGCAATATAAAGTAAGATAATGCCAATAATAAAGATAAGTAAAAAGACTATGTAGCATGTCACACATGCCATCACTCACATTGTTGGCTTGCGGGGCACTTGCAACTAGCAAACGATAATACAAAAAGTTAAAGATTTGAACAACTTTTGTTAGGATTAGGGTTGGCACTAAAAGGGGGAGGTGGTGAATTAGTGTAGCGGTAAAATCACGTTGGTTTAAAACTTCATTTCGATGAAACCATTTTCGACATAAAAATGTTTCATAAAGGTAATGCTTTGAAAGTGAAGTAAGAGCGTATTGAAGGCAGTTTGCAGTTAATGTAAATTGCAAGAAGTAAATGCAAACCAAGTTTTAGAGTGATTCGGTCAATCGTGACCTACATCCACTTTCGGCTTCCTCCTCCGACGAGGTCACCGATGTCCATTAGAGGCCTTCCTTCAATAAGCGAAGGCCAATCACTTTTTACACCCCTCTTCTCCTTTTACCAAGTTTAGGAGAGAACTCTTACAAGCACTCACTCTCCCCTCTAAATAGAATTCTAAGTTTAAAGCTAGAGGAGGGATCTCTCAAGTGATTTCTATAGCGTTTCTTCACTTTTAAGCTCTCTGTGCTTGTGTATTTTACCCGGGAATGAGAGGGGTATTTATAGGCTTCAAGTTGATTCAAACTTGGAGCCTAAAAACATCTCATCCCGAGTTCCCCGGGCACGGGTGGTACCACCGCCCAATGTCAGTTTGGCTGACACTGTCCTGGGTGGTACCACTACTTGGGGGCCAGTGTTGGGCGGTACAATTGCCCAGATTGGCGGTACCATCGCCTGACACAGTCTCGAAGACTGTGCCACAACGATGAGACTTCTTTGGGCACTGTTTGGGCCTCTTATTGGGCCCAACATAGTTCTTACATGAGCCTAGCTGGCCCCTAATTGGGTTGGCCCAAATCCAATCCAAATTACACACTAACTACGATTCTTAAGATATATTCTAAGCTAAACAAATCCCTATGTCAATTCTTTCGGTGAGCTTCCGGTGATCTTCCGACAAACCTCCGACGAACTCTTGGTAATGTTCCAGCGGACTTTTGGCAAGCTCCTAAACTTCACGACGATCTTCTTGGCGAGTTTCGTCGAGCTTCTCTGGCAAGCTCCGTGACTTCTCGGCTGGTTCCCGCAGAACTTTCGATGAACGTTCAGACTTCCGACGAACTCTCGAACTCCTAATGTGATCACGTCCTTGACTCCAGGACTTCATTTTGCTCCATGCCTTGCCATCGTAGTTAATCCTGCATATGTAAAACATACTTTGATTCAGACAATTAATACTAAGTATTAATCAAGTTGTCTATCATGTCATTGGTTCCTCGACGTTTCGTCCAATTCTTCGGCACATCATCCTCTCTTGCGGCTTATTGCCCAATCGACCAGTTGACTCTACAACTCCGATATCCTTAGCGCAATACCCGCTCTTCTTGGCCCGATGCCTAAATCTACAGCCCAAAGCCTTTTGTCGATACATCAACCGATCCACCGGCCCGACGTCCAATCTTCTGACATGTTCCTTCGGCCCAACATGATTTTCCTGCTTTAATTGTCTCATTCTGATCGAAATATCCTGCATCACTCAAAACACAGATTAAAACATAAACACAATTATCAATATGTTTCATCATCAAAATACGAGATTCAACAATCTACCCCTTTTTGATAATGACAACCAATTGATGACGAAGTTAAACTTAACTCTCGGAGTTTAAACAAACTCCCCCTATCAATATGTCATATTGATAGAACCTTGAATTCAAACTGAATTCAAGTCATTGCAATATTCATCATGAATATTTGCAACATGTCATCATGTATAACATGATCATACTTCTCCCCCTTTGTCATCAATAAAAAGGAGAAGTGTCACAATCAAGTGTTTGTAATATAAGTTCTAGTTGTTACATGAAAGACATAATATCCATTTTTATCATCATGTAAGTTTGCTATCATCATAGATATGCAAGGTAGTAAGATAGCATGTTCTACTTCATACAAGCTAGCAATTTTAAAGATGTGCAAGTTGGCATATTTGCTTTTCTTTGCGATAAGCAAGATAGCAATGTTGCTTCTCTTGAGATTGGAAGCTAGCAAGTGTAGGTGATGTTCAAGATAGCAAGCTCTTTCTTCTCTTTTGAGAAGTGCCATTTTTTGCTTTCTTTGTAAAGTGCACGCTAGCAAAATTTTGCTTCATTATTGAATTGTGCAAGCTAGCAAAATTCAAGATAACAAGTTAGCAATAGACAATGTTTTACATGAAGCAAGCAAACAATTTGGCAAGTGTTACGTTTGCATCTTCTCTTTAGATGTGCAAGAAAGTAAGCAAGCTTTTGCATTTTCTTGACTTGTACAAACTAGCTAATTTGCTTTCTAGCAAGTTTTGCTCCCCTTTATCATTGTCAAAAAGAAGGGAAGACCCTTTACATCAATTTTCAAATTATGACAAAGGTAAGTATCAATCTTATTTGTACATCATTATATTTTCAAAGTAAAACATGCACAATTTCAAAACCTTACATTTCATTTTTCATGCATGATACCGAAAAATCAATCATCATTATGAGCATATCATACATGATATCAAAACATTAAAATTTTTAAGCATTTATCAACATGTTGATCATGATACCAAACATTCATCATTTAAAGCATTCATGATACACATCATATGCATCACATATATCATCACAATAAAAGCATAAGTATTGCATGCATCATACCAAATCATAAATGTTTCAAATCAAGATGGTATTAATTTATCAAATTGCATCCTACCATGCATGATCATAACTTTTCATTTGTATACATCAAAACAAATTAATGAATATTTCATGTATTCATATCATCACATAAGGAATATCAAGAAGAATTATTGGGTGATGAGATAAATATTTCATGAATATAAGGAATTGCATAAAAATCATATCATGAAAAGATAAAATCATGTGAATACCAAAAGGTATAATTTCTTTTGAAAAACCTCCTCTTAAATAATCAAAGGAATCTTAAGAGATCATGATATAGATAAAATTCATTCAATCTAATTTAAGCATATAAAATTTCTCAATTCATTATGAATCATAAAAAATTGTGATTCTGAAAAATCATGATTCATTTAGAAAAATTTTCTCTTTAGTACACGACAAGAAGAAATATAGCAATGATACCAATCATGATTCATTTGGATGGTAGATGACAAAAAGAAACATTGAGGATAAAAGATCTCGATTTTTATAGAGTAAATCTCAAGTTATAAATCTTGAAAAATCAAGATAAAGCTCATTCAAATTCAAATCATCAAATCAAAATCATTTGCAAGAGATTCATAAAAAGATGATAAAATAGATTCATCAAAGTCAATAAGATAGAGAAAAAGAATTTTCAAGAAAAGTATGCCTTTGTCCTTTTTGTGTCAAAAAAATATATATCATTAATTGTTTAGGATCGAAAAATAAATTTTGTCATAAAAATCATCATGATTAATAAACCATAAATTACTTAAAGGTCATCATGCATAATTTTGAAATTTATTAAGCATGATCATTATGCATGACATCAAAACATGGTTTCAAAATGTTTAATATTTTTATTACATAATTTCATCATTATGCATCATTGAAATTGATTTCATAAAGCATTTTCTATCAAAATCATTTTGTTTGTTGTAGTCATGCATTTTTCTTCTTAGGTGAATCAACTTTTCATGCTTAGTTTTCCATACAAAAGCCATGCATCATCATTAAGCATTATATCATATTTTCAATCAAAATTATTTTGTCATAAAATATGCATTTTTCATGATTTTTTTTAAAATCATTAGAAAGGTAAGCATGATCCAATTTTATTTTTTCATTTTCATTAAACATGCAATTTTCATTATTACTAGTATGATCATAATTTTTGCATTTTTATTTTATTATTTAAACATGCAATTTTCAAGAAAATTAATTCAAAACTAAATTACAAAAAAAGTGCATCATGAAAAACATCATGTAATTTTGAAGTAAATTAGGGGGATTTTGATTCCCTCATCGTTGAAAGCGGTTAAGGCGTAGTTTGCTACCTCGCCTTTTTTTATTTTCTCCTCGTCTTCGGATGAGCTCGATTCATCCCAATTTTTATTTTTCTTCTTGCATTCAAAACAAGTAGTTTCATTCTTTTTGTTCTTAAATTTTTGTTTCATTAACTTTTTAAATTTCTTAGTGAGTTCAAGTTCACCATCACTTGAGCTTATGCTCGAGTGGTCTTCAAATGTTCTCTGTGCCAAATCCTTCCTGTTCTTTGGAAGGTGGTTTTGTTCATCATATTCATCAAGTGCGTTGTATACCATTTTATATGTCATTAATGTACCGATAAGTTCTTTAAGTGAAAAACTATTTAAATATTTTGTTTCTTGTAAAGCCATTACTTTTGAATCACACTTCTTAGAAAGAGAACGCAAAATCTTGTTCACAAGTTCAAAATCCAAAAAACTTCTACCAAGTGCTTTTAAACCATTAATGACCTCCGTAAAACGGGTGTACATGTCAATAATGGTTTCGCTTGGTTTTATTCGAAAAAGCTCGAAATCATATATTAAAAAATTAATTTTTGAATCTTTAACTTTGCTAGTTCCTTCATGCGTGATTTCAAGAGTGTGCCAAATATCGAAAGTCATTTCGCAAGTAGAAACACGATTAAATTCATTTCTATCTAAGGCACAAAACATTACATTCATAGCCTTTGCATTTAGAGAAAACGTCTTCTTCTCCAAATCATTCTAACGATTCATTGGAAGAGAAGATATTTTTAAACCAGATTCGATAATGTTCCATAAGTTCAAATCCAAAGAAAGAAGAAAAACACTCATTCAAGTTTTCCAATAAGTGTAGTCCATCCCATTGAAAAAGGGAGGACGAATGAGAGAGTGACACTTTTGAAAGCCGAAAAGAGCTATTTCTATTTGGGTGTTAAACCAAAGTAGAAAACCGTGGCTCTGATACCAATTGTTAGGATCAGGGTCAGCACTAAAAGGGGGGGTGAATTAGTGCAGCGGTAAAATCACGTTGGTTTAAAACTTTGTTTCGATAAAATCGTTTTCAATGTAAAAACGTTTCATAAAAGTAATGCTTTGAAAGCGAAGTAAAAGCGTATTGAAGTCAGTTTGCAGTTAATGTAAATTGCAGGAAGTAAATGCAAACAGAGTTTTAGAGTGGTTTGGTCAATCGTGACCTACATCTACTTTAGGTTTCCACCTTCGACAAGGTCACCGACGTCTACTAGAGGCCTTCATTCAATAGGCGAAGGCCAATCACCTTTTACACCCCTCTTCTCTTTTTATTGGGTTTAGGAGAGAACCCTCACAAGCACTCACTTTCCTCTCTAAACAAAATTCTAAGTTTAAAGCTAGAGGAGGGATCTCTCAAGTGATTTCTACACTGTTTCTTTACTTTTAAGCTCTTTGTGCTTGTGTATTTTACCCAGGGATGAGAGGGGTATTTATAGGCTTCAATTTGATTTAAACTTGGAGCCTAAAAACATCTTATCCCAGGTTCCCTAGGTATAGGCGGTACCATCGCCCAGTGTCAGTTTGGCTGACACTGTCCTGGGTGGCACCACCACCCAAGTCTGACGGTACCACCGCTTGGGGGCCAGTGCTAGGTGGTACCTGATGGGGATATAATGCGGAATAACCTTTATATATGAACAAGTACTAGAAGACCATAATACGCAGCAGAATTAAATGGAAGCACAATCAAATGAAACATCAAGATATACGTGGAAAACCCCTCCAATGTGAAGGGTAAAAACCACGGGGCAAACTAGAGATAATCCACTATGAGAATAATGAATATACAAATCTCAATCTCTTGCCCTAAACCCTAGCAACAATCACAAGAGAATAACTGGGATACAAGGATCACGTCATTGCCCACAATATCTAAAACCTCCCCAAGTAATCACAGCAAGAGTCTACTGTAGATTTGATCTAACCTGAGATGAGAACACTGCTAGATGATTGAGAACAGTCTCTCTGCGTTGTCCTTGTCTTCTTCCCTTTCTTTCTCTTTGCTTTTCTACCCTTTTCTTCTCCTCTTTGGTGCTGCAAAGATTATTGCTTGCTGCCCTCGTTGCTGCCCTTTTATAGCCTCTTTTCTACTCCTAAAATGCAGCCACCACACCCCCTAAAGTTAATTAGGGTTAGGTTAAGAGGGGGTGTGGGCTGTGGGCTGATTCAGCCCACATTGGGCTGAATTTGGGCTGTCAGCCCAACAACCTCCCCCTTCAGCCCATGTGGGAGGCTATCTCATGACTCCTCAATGTGAAGCCATGCCGACCAACTGTCGGCATATCTCCTGTCTTTCTTTTGGTAAAGTCTTTGTCAACATGTCTGCTCCGTTGTCATCTATGTGAATTTTCTGAAGTTGTAACTGCTTCTCTTCAAATACATTTCGAATCTAGTGGTATCTGACATCTATATACTTTGACTTGGAATGAAACATTGGGTTCTTACATAAATGGATGACACTTTGGCTGTCACAATGCACCACATAATTTTCCTGTTTCAGCCCCAATTCTTGTAAAAATTCTTTCATCCATAACATTTCTTTGCATACCTCTGCAACAGCAATATATTCTGCTTCTGTGGTGGAGAGAGCAATACACATTTGCAACCTGGATTGCCATGACACAACTCCCCCTGCAAAAGTAAGTATATAACCTAAAGTAGACTTCCTCGTATCTATATCTCTTGCCATATCTGCATCTGTGTAACCTATCAACATAGGTGGTCTACCTCCAAAGCTTAAACAAACCTTAGAGCTCCCTCTAAGATATCTAAAAATCCACTTCACTACTACCCAGTGCTCTTTATCTGGATTTGCAAGAAATCTGCTAGTAACACCAACTGCATATGCGATGTCCGGCCTCGTACATACCATTGCATACATTAAACTTCCAACTACTGAAGAATAAGGAACATTTTGCATTTTCTCCTTCTCCTCATCACTTGACGGACTCTGTTCTGAGCACAACTTGAAGTGACCTGCAAGAGGAGAACCAACTGGTTTTGCATTGCTCATACTGAATCTTTCTAATACCTTCTCGATGTATTTCTCCTATGACAACCAAATCTTCTTATTTTTCCTGTCACGAAAAATCTGCATACCCAGTATTTGCTTTGCTGGCCCCATGTCTTTCATTGCAAAAGACTCACTCAGTTCCTTCTTCAACCTGTCAATGTTAGACATATCTTTCCCAAGAATAAGCATGTCATCAACATAAAGTAAGAGAATAATAAAATCATCACCAAACCATTTGATGTACACACAATGATATGAAGCTGTTCTTTTGTATCCATTTTCTATCATAAATGAATCAAACTTTCTGTACCACTGCCTTGGAGCTTGCTTCAGCCCATACAAGCTCTTCTTCAACTTGCAGAAAAAGTTCTCTTTACCTTTGACTTTGAAGCCTTCTGGTTGCTCCATATAAATTTCCTCCTCCAAATCCCCATGAAGGAAAGCTGTCTTCACATCTAACTGCTCAACCTCCAAGTCCTGGCTAGCAGCAATACCAAGAGCAACACGAATAGAAGACATTTTAACAACAGGAGAAAATATCTCTTCAAAGTCAATACCTTTCTTTTGACCAAAGCCTTTCACAACCAATCTAGCTTTGTACTTTGGTTGAGAACAATATTCTTGAGTCTTCAACTTGAAAACCCACTTGTTCTTCAAGGCCTTCATTCCATTTGGTAGCAGTACCAAATCATAAGTATGGTTCTTCTGAAGAGCATCCATCTCTTCCTGCATAGCAACTAACCACTTCTCTTTCTGCTCGCTTTCAACTGCTTCCTGGTAATACTCTGGTTCACTTGCATTAGTAAGCATCACATACTCATCTGTAGAGTATCTTCTGGAAGGTTGACGTTGTCTAGAAGATCTTCTCAACTGAGGTTCTGTTGGAACTTGCTCTCCAACTTCTTCTTGCTCAACATGTCCCGCAGGTAGATCAACATTAGGCTCTACATTATCTTCCTGCACATCTCCCCCATCACCCTGATATACTGGAGGAATAATTGGGTCACAATCTGCTAATCCTTCTACAGAAGTCTTGGCTGGTGTCTTCTTCTTCAAATCTTCAAAGAAAACTACATCTCTGCTTCTGAACACCTTCTGCTTTTCTGGATCCCAAAGCCTGTAACCAAACTAATAAAGAGTTGTACATCTCAAATGCCTTGAATGCCTTCTGAACATCTCAATGCCTGTAGGAAACATCTTTTCCTGACCATACATGCTCTGCAACATCACCATCTAGGGTTGTACATGGTGATAAGTTGATCACATCAACTGTAGTTCTCAAAGCCTCATCCCAAAACCTTTTGGGTAGCTTGGCCTGTGAAAGCATACATCTGATCTTTTCCATGATGGTGCGGTTCATTCTCTCTGCAATAGCATTATGCTGAGGTGTACCAGGAATTGTCATCTCATGTTGGATCCTATGTGACCTGCAATAATCATTAAATAATCCTATATACTCACCACCATTATCTGACCTTATGCATTTCAATTTCCTTTCTGTCTCCCTTTCAACCCTAGCATGAAATTCTTTGAAGACATTAATCACCTGATCTTTGGTCTTCAAAACATAGGCCCAAACTTTTCTGGAAAAATCATCTATAAAAGTGACAAAATAAAGTGCACCACTTATACCAATAACATCAATAGATCCACCAGGAGTTTTTGTCCTCAAAGGACCACATACATCTGTATAAACACGATCTAAGGCATGTATTTTTCTAGACAAAGCAGGACTAGCAAATGAAACTCTATGTTGTTTACCAGTCAAACAATCAATACAAGGGTTTAGATGTATACCTCTGAGATCTGGTAATACCTCTCTCTTGGAAAGAGCTTGCAGCCCCTTCTCGCTCATGTGTCCCAATCGCCTATGCCACAACTCCATGCTGAAGTCTTTCTTTGTAGCATTTAACTGCTCGCCATAAGCTTTAGCTTGCAACCTGTACAAAGTATGACATTTCTTTCCACTAGCTATAACAAGAGAACCCTTACTGAGCTTCCATTGCCCACTATGAAATCTGCTATCATAGTCTTCATCATCTAGTCTTCCAACTGAAATTAAATTCAGTCTCAAGTCAACCACATGCCTCACATCCTTAAGGACCAACTTGCAGCCAAGGTTGGTCTTTAAATGGATATCACCCATGCCAATGATGTCTGCTGTGCCATAGTTACCCATCTTCACAACATCAAAATTTCCAAACCTGTATGTAGAAAAAAACTCCCTCCGCAGTGTAGCATGATAAGAAGCACCTGTGTCAATCACCCACTCAAGATCCTGACACACACAAGAAAAAATATCATCAAAAGGAGACAAAATCAAATAATCACCACCCTGCACTGTAGCTGTAGTATTATCTTTTGACTCTGTAGACTCCACTTCTTTTCCCTTTTTCTTGCTCTTCTTAGGTTGCTTACATTGGTTCTTGTAATGTCCTTTCTTACCACAGTTATAGCAAATAATATCTTTTCTTGATCTTGACTTGCTCCTACCCATGCGTGAATTGCTTCTAAACTTTAACCTTCCTCTGTTCTTTGAGATATGTGCCTGTGAATCATTCTGAGATGTTGCTGAACTCTTTCTTCTCAACTCCTCATTCAACAAACTGCTTGTTACTTGATTCATATTGACAACACCATCTGGCACAGAATTACTAAGGGAAACCACTAATGTCTCCCAACTTTCTAGTAATGAACTGAGAAATAACAATGCTTGCAACTCATCATCAAGAGACATTTTCATAGAAGATAACTGATTAATAATATTCTGCATTTTATTCAAATGCTCAGCAATAGGAGCACCCTCTCTATATTTTAGGTTCACAAGTTTTCTGATCAAAAAAGCTTTGTTGCCAGTTGTTTTTCTTTCATAGAGACTTTCCAACTTTTTTCAAAGAGAATATGCAGAAATTTCAGTAGAAACATGGTGAAAGACACTATCTTCAAGCCACTGTTGAATAAACCCAACTATTTTTTGATCTAACCTCTTCCACTCATCATCTGTCATAGTTGTGGGTTTTGCACTATCCCCCTGCAAAGGTCCATACAAATCTTTGCAATACAAGAGATCTTCCATTCTTGGTTTCCATATCATCCAATTATTTCCATTTAAACTAATCATGCGAGAAACATTATTGGACTTCATGTTCAAATACAAAATTAAATCACTATAACCTTGCTCTGATACTAGTTGATGGGGATATAATGCGGAATAACCTTTATATATGAACAAGTACTAGAAGACCATAATACGTAGTGGAATTAAATGGAAGCACAATCAAATGAAACACCAAGATATACATGGAAAACCCCTCCAATGTGAAGGGTAAAAACCACGGGGCAAACTAGAGATAATCCACTATGAGAATAATGAATATACAAATCTCAATCTCTTGCCCTAAACCCTAGTAACAATCACAAGAGAATAACTGGGATACAAGGATTACGTCATTGCCCACAATATCTAAAACCTCCCCAAGTAATCACAGCAAGAGTCTACTATAGATTTGATCTAACCTGAGATGAGAACACTGCTAGATGATTGAGAACAGTCTCTCTACGTTGTCCTTGTCTTCTTCCCTTTCTTTCTCTTTGCTTTTCTGCCCTTTTCTTCTCCTCTTTGGTGCTGCAAAGATTATTGCTTACTGCCCTCGTTGCTGCCCTTTTATAGCCTCTTTTCTACTCCTAAAACGCAGCCACCACACCCCCTAATGTTAATTAGGGTTAGGTTAAGAGGGGGTGTGGGCTGTGGGCTGATTCAGCCCACATTGGGCTGAATTTGGGCTGTCAGCCCAATAGTACCATCGCCCAGACTCGCGGTACCATCGCCTGGCACCCTGCGAGGGGTGGTATAACTGCCCAGACTAGCGGTACCACCGCCTGACATAGTCTCGAAGATTGTGCCACGACGGTGAGGCTTCTTCGGGCACTGGTTGAGTCTCTTATTGGGCCCAACACAGTTCTTACATGGGCCTAGCTGGCCCCTAATTGGGTTGGCCCAAATCCAATCCCAATTACGTGCTAACTACGATTCCTAAGACATATTCTAAGCTAAATAAATCCCTATGTCAATTCTTCCGACGAGCTTCCGACGAACCTCCGACAAACTCTCGGCAATGTTCTGATAGACTCTCGGCAAGCTCCTAGACTTCTTGGCAAGTTCCGCTGAGCCTTTTTGGCAAGTTCTACGACTTTTCGGTTGGTTCCCGTAGAACTTCCGATGAACTCTCGGACTCCCAATGTGATCGCTTCCTTGACTCCGGGACTTTATTTTGCTCCATGCCTTGCCATCGTAGTTAATCCTACACATGTAAAACATAATTCAATCTAGACAATTAATACTAAGCATTAATTAAGTTGTCCATCATGTTATTGGTTCCTCGACGCTTCATTCGATTCTTCGGTGCATCGTCCTCTCTTGCGGCCTATTGCCCAATTGGCAAGTTGACTCCACAACTCCGATATCCTTGGCGTAATACCCGCTCTTCTTGGCCCGATGCCCGAATCCATAGCCCAAAGCTTTCTGTCGATACGTCGACCGATTCACCAGCCCAACGTCCAATCTTCTGACATGTTTCTCTAGCCCAACATGATTTTCCCGTTTTAATTGTCTCATCCCGATCGAAATATCCCGCGTCACTCAAAATGTAGATTAAAACATAAAACACAATTATAAATAGGTTTCATCATCAAAATATGAGATTCAACAGCTTTCCTCTTGAAGAACTTATAGGATCTTTAATGACCTATGAAATGACTTGTAAAATATATGATGAAGAAGAGAAAAACCTTCCAAAGAAAAGGAAGGATATTGCTCTTAAATCCAAAGAAGATTACTTAAGCGAAAGCTCAAGTGACGATGATGATGACATATTACTCCTTACAAGAATATTTAAAAAATTCATGAGGAGAAAAAAGATAAATCTTATAAGATGAGAATGTAAGGATAAAAATGAGCCCAAGAAGGGTGCAGTCATATATTATGAGTGCAAAAAGCTAGGACACTTAAAAAATAAGTGTTTACAATTAAAAAAGAAATTATTAACTCAAAATAAGAAGAAAAAACTCAAGACAATGTGGGATGAACCAAGTGAGTCAAAAGTCGAAGAGCAAATCAATAACGAAGAAGTGATAAACTATGTCTTAATGGCCTTTAACAATGAGGTATTTGACTCTCCTAAAACATATTTATTATATGATGAATTATTTGATGCATTTCATGATTTATATGATGAACTTAAAAGGATTGGTAAAAAAATATAATTTACTAAAAATGAATCATGTCTCTCTCACTAATGAATTTAATGCATTGAAAAATAAGTATGACAAAATATGTCAACATCTTGCACTAAATGTGAAGAGTTAAAATTTCTTTCTTAAAAAAAAAATATATTTCTATGATAAATATTAGAAAATTTTAAAATAAAAAATAAGTCACTAAATATGATTCTTCCTAACCCAAGGTTGTATCAAGAAAAGAAAAGAAGGAATTGACTTCGTTAATAGTAACACTCATCAAAAGCCAATAAAATTTGTAAAAGGACCTACGCTACATATTCTTCCTAAAGTTAAATGTAATTTTTGTAGAAGATTTGATTACTATGCTTACATATGCTCTCTTGAAAAATATGGTTATCATAAATTAGATTGGGTCCTAAAGGAACTATAAGTAATTGAATGTCAAAAGTCAAAAAAGGTAAATTTAATCATAAAGAACCCAAAGTTAAATCGGTCCCTAAAGTAAATTCCTCTTTCTTGTAAATATGTCTCTAACAAGAGTTAGGAGATAAAGATAATATCTTGATAATAGATACTCAAGGCATATGAACAAAGATCTAATGTACATTTTAAAGCTCATTAGTTGAGATAGAGGATATATTACCTTTGGAGATAATAATAAAGAAAAATCATTGGTATTAGAAATATTTGTAATAAATCAAATTTCTTAATTAAAATGTGCTTTTAGCAGATGGTTTGAAACATAACTTAATAAGCATTAGAGATATAATATTAAATTTAAATATCATGCTTACATTATAGAAATACTAAATAAGAATAAACGTATAACTACTTTAATAAGTGATAATGTTTATACTATTGATATTGATGATTTTCGTGATGAAACTTGCTTTTCGATTTTTAATGATGATGCATGGCTTTGACATAGAAGACTAGGGTATGCTAATATAAAATTAATCTCACAAATTGGAACCAAGGAACTTGTAAGAGGAATGTCTAAAATTAAATTTATTAAAAATAAAATTTATGATGTATGTCAACTAGGAAAACAAACAAAGAATAGCTTCAAACCTAAAAAATAAGTTCCTCTAGACTATTACAACTAATTCATATAGATTTATTTGGACCTATTGATATCACAAGCCTAGGACATAGCAAATATACTTTTGTGATTATTGATGATTATAGTAGATATACTTGAATATACTTCTTGGCACATAAAAATAATTATTTTAAATATTTTATCAAATTTTGTAAATAAGTTCAAAATGAAAAAGGTTTTATAATTTCTTCTATTCATAGTGGTCATGGTGGTGATTTAAAAATCATAATTTTTAAGAATTTTATGATTTGAATGGGTATGACCATAATTTCTTTACTATAAGAAATCCATGACAAAATAGAGTTGTTAAGAAAAAAAAAAGAGCTTATAAAAGATAGTAAGAACTATACTTAATGAATATAGTCTACCCAAATACTTGCTAAAGTTGTTAATACAACATGTTATGTCATAAATAGGGTTTTTATAAAACCTCAGTTATCTAAAACTCCATATGAATTATGGAACAATAAAAGACTCAACATTTTGTATTTTAGAGTTTTTTATTATAAATATTTTATTTAAATAAAATGGATAACTTAGAAAATTTTTGATGTAAAATCTGATGAAAGCATTTTTCTTGGATATTCATCTATCTCTAAAGCTTATCAAGTTTTTAATAAGAGATCTTTAGTTATTAAGGAATCTATTCATATTGTTTTTAATGAATCTCTTGAAGTTAAGAAAAATAATTTTGATGATGATTTTTAATTTAAATAAGATTTCTCTTCTCCAAAGTAACTTGGACACATATATTTCTAAAGAAACCTTACCCAAGGAATATAAATACATAGATACAATTCTAAGGAGCTAATTATTGGAAATACATCAAAAAGTATTCAAACTCATTCTTCATTAAAAAATATTAGTGTAAATGCTATCTTTTTATCTCAAATTAAGCTTAAATGTATTGATGATGCTCTCAAAGATAACTCATAGTTTTCGGTAATATATGAAGAGTTAAATTAATTTGAAAGAAATAAAGTTTGGATGCTTGTTCCTAAACCTAATGATTATCTCATGATTGGAACTAAATGAGTCTTTAGAGATAAGCAAGATGAACAATGTGTCATGGTTAAACAGGGCTAGATTAGTAGTTAAAAGTTTCAATCAAGAAGAAGGTATAGATTATAAAGAAACCTTTGCTCTTGTGATGAAAGTTGAAGCTATAAGGATGCTCTTAGGGCTTTGTAAAATTAAAAAATTATTTATTTCAAATAGATGTCAAAGTGTTTTTTTAATGGTTTTATTTTTGAAGAAGTTTTTATTAAATAACCATCCAAATTTAAAAATAATCTTTTTCCAACTATATTTATAAATTATCTAAAACTCTCTATGAGAAGCAAGCCCCTAGGTTTGGTATGAGAGACTCAACTCATTTCTTATTCAAAATAATTTTTCAAAAGGCAAGGTTGACACACATTGTTTATTAAACATTTTTAAAAATAATTTTTTTATTATTTAAATTTATGTTGATAATATTATTTTTGGTTATATAAATAAGTCTTTTATATGAAACGTTTCTCAAGAATATGAGCTAAGAATTTAAAATAAGTTTGATGGGTGAATTGATATTTTTCTTAGGATTATAAATTAAGCAACTAAATGATGAAATTTTCATTAGTTAGTAAGTATACTCTGGATCTATTAAAACGGTTTCACATGGATAGTGTTAAGGCTATTAATATACTAATGAGTATTTATACTAAATTAAATATGGATAGCGAAGGAGAATGCGTTGATCAAAAAACTTATAGAGATATGATATGTAGTTTATTATATCTTACTATAACTAGACTTGATATAATATTTAGTGTTGAGCTTTATGCAAGAATCTATTCCAATCCTAAATAATCCCATTATAAAGTAGTTAAAAGAATTTTTAGATACATAAAAGAAACTTATAATCTGGGATTAAGGTATCATAAATCTAAACATTTTGATTTGATTGCTTATGCCGATGCTGACTTTGTAGATATAGAATAGATAAAAAAAAATATATTTGGAACTTGTCAACTCCTAGGTCATGCACTTATTTCTTAGTTTTCTAAAAAGTAAAACTCTATTGCATTATCTACGGTTGAAGCTGAATATGTTATGATAGGTGCATATTGTGCGTAGGTAATTTGGATAAAAAATACTTTAGAAGATTATGGACTTTGCCTGAAAATATTCCTATAAAGTGTGAAAATATTAATGCAATTTGTTTGTCAAAGAATCTTATTCGACATTCACAAACTAAGCATATTGACATTAGATATTATTTTATTAAAGACCATATAAGTAATCATGATATATCATTGAAGTTTGTTGATATAAAACATCAACTAGTGGATATCTTTACTAAACCATAGAGTGAGGAATAATTTAATTTTATTAGAAGGGAATTAGACATGTTAAACCTGAATGAATGAATCTTTACAAGCCTAAAATAAAATTATAAAAAAAGAAAGAGAGGGGGGGGGGCGACGCGGGGGGAAGGGGGGGCTTGATGGTAGGACCATTGGATTAGCGGTATTACCACTAGAACCTACTACCCAAGAGTGGTAGCATCACCCAAGTCGATGGTACTATTGCTAGCAATCGACTTAACCCTATTTATTTTGGGCCAACAGTATAATCGCCCTCTAAACTATTCAATTCCCTCTAAAACTTGCCCAGAACCCCCTTTCATCCTCCAAAACCTTTCTTAAATATCTCCTCATCTAACCCACCCTCTTCCTCAAAATCCCCCAATCTCTCATCAAGAACCTTTCTCCCTCTAAAGTCCAAGGACTCTCATCTCTCCTTCCTCTATAAGTCTAAGGATCAAGATTATAACTCAATCAATCCTTTTGGTGATCTAAAAAGAGGATAGACTTGGCAAAAGGCTAGACTACAAGGGTAACCTCTAAATCCTCCTCTTATTTTTAATCTATTAATTAATCTTATCCTTTTTGTTGGGTAATACATATTGTATTCTTTAGGACACCTAGAAGATCTTTAAGGGACAAAAGAAAGAGGAGAATAGATGAAACCTATGATATCACTCTTTTCGACTCTTATAAACATGCTCTTAGATTTTTAAACTTTGAATCTAGGATTGTCCAAAAGTATGTAGGTCTAGAAGATTTGGGTGATTTAGATACAAATCAATAGTTTTTTAATTTAAATGTCCTTCCAATTATTCAAATTAATAAACCTACCTACCCTAGACTAGTTATATTCTTCTATAATAATTTACACACAGATGAACATGATAGGATATCTACTTATCTTCTAGGGTATCATATATCTATTATAGATGACATAATTTATAACCTTATAAGAATTACTAGAAAAAGATGAGATTGCTATTTTAGAGGACAACCATTTTTGGGGTTATATATTCTGAGGCTATTAGCACAATTTTTTAGAAATGCTAACCTATCTATTGTTATAAAGAGTTATGAGCATCTATTGCTATTTAATATAAAATTACTTCATCATATCATAATTAGTATTCTACTTCCTAAATAATACCATCTTGATGAAGTAAATGCTTTAGAAATAGACATTATGTATTGGATTATGACAGGACGTAATAATTGCTTTGTATATATGATATTTTAAAACATAATTGGTATATCTGAGAAGGGCATGATTCTTCCATATAGTGGCTTGATTATTAGACTATTATATGCACATGATATAGCTATCCCACTAGACAAAAAAATTATAAAACTAGATAGATATAATATTATTAATAGAAACCTATTAAGAAGATTGAGATGCATTATAATAAATAAAATTTGGATTAGATTATCTAAGAGAACCAAAGCCTAAACCAAAAACACCTATACATAGGGGCAATCCTTCTCCTCCTCTAGTCCCTTTGAGGTGAGATCTCTAATGGATCCAGTACCCTCTTCATCTTCTAATTTCATAGCAGCCTGACTGGATTGTATTAAGCTTTGTCAAGACCAGATTTTGATTGAGATGTAATAGATTCATCAATCACTTGACACTTTTGATGCATATTTTTATATTTTATTTAGACATTTTAAATTACCACATCCAAGTAGCTTGTATATTTTTCATTTTTTGTTGATGACAAAGAAAGAGAAAAAAGTCTTTACTTTTTGATGACATGGTAACTATGTATGTTAAACAAGGAAGATTATGATGTTTTAATCTATGATGATGATGATGATATTATTTTTAATTCAAGTTCATTATATTTCAAAATGACATATAGATATAAGGAGCTTAGTTAAAATTTCATCATTAATTGGTTGTCATCATAAAAAAGAGTGATATTATTGAATCTCGGATTTTGATGATAAAATCAATTGATAAGTTTATGGACTAATATGCTTTTAAGATAAATGACATAAAAAATACATCAATCAAGGACTCGAACCATTAAGGGCCAATTGTCAAAGTAAATGAATCATACATTATATCGAGAAAAATATCATGTCAGAAATTGGACATTGTGCTAGAGGATTGGTCGACTTGCTGAAGATATGATTTGTGTAGTGATTATTTTGATATTTTTAATTAAAATTATGCATATGTTTTGTGCAATGATTATTTTTGATATTTTAACTAAAATTATGCATATTTTTTTGCAATGATTACTATTGAAAATCACTATAATTTATAATTAAAATTGTTTCGACTTGAATTCAAAAACTAACATTGAAATATTATTATTTTTAATTCAAGTTCATTATATTTCAAAATGACATATAGATATAAGGAGCTTAGTTAAAATTTCATCATTAATTGGTTGTCATCATAAAAAGAGTGATATTATTGAATCTCGGATTTTGATGATAAAATCAATTGATAAGTTTATGGACTAATATGCTTTTAAGATAAATGACATAAAAAATACATCAATCAAGGACTCGAACCATTAAGGGCCAATTGTCAAAGTAAATGAATCATACATTATATCGAGAAAAATATCATGTCAGAAATTGGACATTGTGCTAGAGGATTGGTCGACTTGCTGAAGAATGGATTTCGTGATATAAGTTCAAGTATCATGCCGAAAGGATTAGGTATTGTGCTAAAAGATTGGATATCGTAAAAAAGTTAATATGCCGATAGATTTGTCGATATGCTAAATGAAAGAACAATGTGTTGGAAGATCAGATGATATGCCAAAATGACATACAACATACTGAAAGCTTCATAATTGTATTGGATATGTGGTTGGATTGTTAAAGTCTTATTTGAGATCTTTTTGAGTCAAATTGAGTTGTTATTAAGCCAAAACCATACCACTTATCAAGAAATTAATGAGCTTAGACCTGGGCTGAATTGAGCTTGTTAAAAGGTCAAAACAGTGGCCTTAAGCAAGCCTGGGTGGTGGCACTACCAAGCCCAAGCAATGGTACCGCTTGAGTCAATCGACAAGCACATATGTGATTTATTAGTGCTACCGATGGTGGTACTACCTATGTAGGCGGTGGTATCACCTAGGGTGGTAGTGGTACCACTCAGAATTCAAAATTTTCAATAGTGATACTACCCAAAAGTCCAAAATTGTAATGTTAAAAGTTATGACAATAGTACTGTTAGATGTTAATGGTAGCATCGCTTGTATCCCAAAATTTTTGGGGATTTAAAATTTTTAACTTTATTTTGAAACCTTTTGGGGTCTATAAATACTCCCTTAAGACTTGTTGATGGAGCATCAATTTTTAAGTTTGTGAAAGGTTATAGCTCTCTCTTTGAGCATTGTTTGAGTCACTTCTCCCTTCTTGAGTTTAGTAGTAAGTCTAAGTTATGGGAGGTGAGAGATTTTGTAAAAGAGTGAGTGTGGAGGTTTTCTCCTAAACCTACTAAAAGAAGAAAAGTTGTAACAAGGGTAATTGATCTTCGCTCGATAAGAGAAAAGATCGATAGTAAAAGCTAATGGTCTCGAGAGAAGAGAAATCAGGAGTAGACATAGGTTAGGGAGACTAAACCACTATAAAATAGTTTGTATTCTTTCTTTTACTTTTGATTTGTATTGCTTACTTATTTACTTTACTTGCAACCCTTATTTGTTAATTGTATTTTTGATATGAATTTATCGATCAAACTTTATAATCAAACAAAAAATTATTGTAGCACTAATTCACCCCCTCCTTCTGCCATTATGATTCTAACATATGGCAATCGGTAGATGATAGGATATGTCAAACTTATTGAGTTCCACTGATCATTTAAGGAGTGTGCTGATAGTGTCCGAATTTGAGAGGATCTACCACATCAGTTGGTTTGTCATAACAAGAATGTGGTGGGCTTAGAAACACGATCGAAGCTCCCTAGTTAGCTTCTTGAATTTAGGATATTGAGTTTCTATATCTTAAAGCACAAGGTTGGTGTAATACGCTGATCTTTGGATTCGATTCTCCTCTCTGATTAGCACCAAACTCATAGCTGCCGATGTTATTGATAGGTAGAGATATAATTCCTTTGTCATTTCCTCACTATGGACCATGAAACCGAGGAACATACAAGAGCCAATGCCAAACATACACTCTGAGAGATTTATCTCTCCTAGATTGGCCAAGTGGGTGTCCATGGTCTGACCCTTCACCAACATATCATCCACGTACATTTTGTATTGGTACGTTTTGTTGATCATCCATTAGTAGGTAGCTCTAGGATTCTTAGGTTGGAAGGGCATCACTTTATAGTAATTAATATAGGCTCTTGTCAGTGATAAATGATGTGTACTCTTTTATCTTCTCGTATAATTTTTATCTGGTTGTGTCCAAAGAATATATCCATAAAAATTAATGATTTATGGTTAGAGATGAAATTGGCTAATTGTTAAGATCAGTATAATCAATACATATGTCATTTTCTATTATTTTTTTTATGATAATTATATTAGTGAGCTACTTGGGATAATAGATCTCATGAATAAAATCGACATATAATAATTTACTCACTTCTATTACTAGTGTCGATTTGAAATGAACTTTCGGAGCTTCTAACGAACGGTCGAAGGTTACTGTTGAGTTAGTGTAGAGTTATGTCTCAATTAATCCTGGGCATGCTGCTTGGTGACTAAGCAAACACTTCAAAATTCAAGCATAAGAAGTTGACCAATTTAGTTTTCTTTTTCGTCTCTATGGATCTAATTGGATTTCACTCAAAGGCTCTGCTGCCTTTAGATGGGGTTGTCTCCCATGGGTCTATTCATTAGACCGACAGTGTCACCTTCTTTGATAGAGTGACCAATGTTAAGTAGCACTAACTTAATTCCCTTAATCACTTCTTAGCTGGCTGATTCTTAACTAGAATAGTGATGGTGGTAAGTGTAGATGAAAGAGTAGATGAGCGAAGAAGTAGATGAGTGAGAGGGGCAAGTTCGACCATTGTCGCCAACTGCCTAGGTCTCGAAAGTATCGAGACTAGGGGGTTTAGCACAATAGCATTCGATACTATTGGATTCTAACCTATTCGGATTCGAGTCCTTGAGGTTTGGTTGAGATAGTTTGGCAAAGTTTTCTTGAGATATCTTGGTTGACCCTCCTTCTAATATTAATCGATCGTTAGATTTTAATTATTTAAGGTAGAATAAAGTCAAATGTCACCAACTCAATTTGAACCATACAAAATTGCATACTCCTGTTGAAGTCAGTAAGTTGGTCATTGGATTTATTCCAAGTTCAGATTGTGTGTTGAGATGTCCTCATGGAATATCTTTTATAGTGGGTTCTCAAAGTCATTACTCCGCATCGAGTTTGACATGTGGTGTAGATCACATGGTAAGGGTTGATTGATTGGTGGGACAAGACAAAGCCATCACACGACGGCTACCCAGTGCCGACATGCTAGCCGCTTGACTTTGAGGTGTCAGTCATGTGTTAATCCCTCGGTGCCAATATTGTCGAGGTATCGACTACTTGACATCGAGATGTCACCCACATGTTGATCACCTAGTACCGAGATGTCAATCACACAATGCTTGAGTGTCTGACTAGTGTCAAGGTATCGATCATTCGATGTCAATGTGTTAATCGTATGATACCAAGATGTTTATCATATCATTTTATCTATAACAGTAATGCTTCTCTATTTTTACCTTTGACCATCTTTTCATTTTCTTGTGTGTTATTCTTGATTTCTTGTAAATTGGTTTTCAAGTAAACAAAATTTTTCTTCGGCATCTATTTCAGCCGAAACTTCCGTCGAACTTCCTACTCCCCTTCCACATTGGCACTTGTGTCGTCGTATGATTCCGTCAGAATATACTTTTGTTATCCCTTTCTTAGATGATTTTATCCACTATTAATTACAAGCTATTCACTGTCAATGTACATTTTCATCAGTATTTGTTTCATTACACACAAACTCAACATATATGAAATTTAAAATTTCAATTGATATGAACATAATTTACAATTGGGACTGAGCTTAAATATAGATTTAGACATTGCATGTAAGGAACATGACAAACATGTTAATCATCAATAATAAAAACTCTTCAAGTTTTACAGATTTTAACATAAACAATCAAACATTCAATCATAAACATCACATGCATGACCTTAGATGATTTAGAGTGATAACAAGCCAGTTACAATATCTTTGTACATGTTACATTATTTTTATTTTGTTAAACAAAATATATAATAACTACATGCAAAACCACTAGCAACTCACCAGCTTGTTTTGATCTTCTGCATTATATGTAAACTCAAGAAATACAAAACTTGGAATATCAATTGACATGTGCACAAACTTAGATTCAACATTTCATGCAGGAGAATGTGACAAACTACATGCTAATTATCAATAATCAATGAAAAATCAGGAGATTTAAGGAGATAAAATGTTAGTCACAGTTTAGTTTAAATGGTTACAATATTTTTGTTCACTTGTAAAAGAATATATTCAAAACATTGTAAGTCACTTCTTGCAGACTTTCTTTTACTTTTCTTTTCATTACATACAAACCGAAGATGTAACTTTGAATATCAATTGATATAAACATAATTTGCAACGAGGATTAGACACAAACTTAGATTTAGGCATTGCATGTAGGGAATATGACAAGCTTGTTAATGGTGAACAATAAACAAAAAATCTATATATTTTGACATAAGCAATTAAACGTTCAATCATAAACATCACATGCACGACCGGATGTGCTTTAAATTAAAGTCAATCAATGTTTTTGAATTCTTGTTCAATTACAAAAAAAAAAAAAAACATGGTAACTGTGTTTTAAAATATTATAAATGGCTACTCTCAAACTCATTCTATTATTTGACAAACAACATGCTAATTATCAATAATAAATGAAGCTCTCTCTGTATCTTATAGCATAAACAACTAAATATATAATCGTAAATATCACAAACACAACGGAGGAAAAGAAATTTAAAGTGATAATAAGTCTATCATAGTTTTCTTAAATGTGGTTATGAATTTTTTGTTCACTTACACACAAAAAAAACTATAGATATGTTCAAAAATAATATAACTAACTACTCACACACTTGTTTCAATTATCTATTACACACAAACTCTAAATATAGGAAGCTTGGAACTTTAGATGATATAGACATGATTTGCGATTAGAAGTGGACACAAACTTAGATTAACGTATTTTATGTAGGTAATGCGACAAACAATATGTTTATAGTCAATAATAAATAAAAAAATCATATATTATAACGTAAACAACCAAATATTCAATTAGAAACATTACATGCATAGCCCAAGCAAAAATATTATAGTGTTTTTATTGTCATACAAAGACAATATAACTCATACATGTTTATATTTTTCCATTGCATACAAATCCAAAATATATAAAGCAAACTTGTAAGTTTGATTTATATAAATATAATTGGAATGTGGAGTCAGCACAAATTTAGAATTAGGCATTATTATATGTAGGTGAATATGATAAAGTTAATTATCAGTAATAAATAAAAAATTATATATTTTAACACAAATAATCAAACATTCAATGGTAAAGGTCATATCAGGAGACAATTTAAAGTGACGGGAAGTAAATTATAGTGTTTTTGAATGTGATTATAATATTTTTGTTCACTTATAGAAAATATTATAACTGTTCAAAAATATGGCAAATGACTATTCATACACTTGTTAGAATTTTCCATTAAATACAAATTCAAAATATACTAAAGTTGGAATTTCAATTTGTAATGAGGAAGGGGCAGAAACTTAGATTTAGACATATCAAGTGACTGGAAGTTATTTTTGACAGTGATTATTCAGTTATCTGAACAAAAATAATACATAAAAATAATATAGAAACAAAAAAAATAATTTATTATATAAAAATAATAGGTACAAAATGTGTTTTCCAATATATTTTTTAGATATATTACTTTATCTAATGTAAAGGTGACATTGAGCTTTGGATAGCAGAAATATCGATAAATGATGAATTAAAATATAACATTACAAAAAAAATTATTTGCATGAGTTTCATGCACACAAACGAATCTCTCTTCTTCAAATTTCATAAAAATCTTATTCAAAAGTTACACAGAAGGAGAGAAGATTTCAAAATTTCATACCAAAGTGGAAGAGTAGAAATGGGGTAGAAGAAAGGGAATGAGTAGAAATGGGTTGCTCGATTTGAATATGTGAGGAGTGAAAAAATAAATTCTTTTTTTGTGTTAAAATCTAAAATGAGGTTTAGACCAATCAATAAGAATAATTACAACCGATTCAAATCAATAACCTTTGGATCAGTCCATACCAAAAGAGCGGCAGCTGATGCTGTTAAGAGGTATTTTGGGAATTAAGGAAAAGGGAGACACCTCCCAGAATAAGAAAAAAGAAAACCTAAAATGAGAGACTTTGGGAGGAAATTTAGATGTTCGAGCCACAAAATATTAAAAACAGAATTTATTCGAACTGATTAAAGCTATTCAAGAGTGAAACATAACGACGTTAATGGGAATAACCGAAACAAATAAATTGTTGCAGGACACATGAACATTGCTCATGACCTCAAATGTGTTGAAAGCCCAGCAACCAAAACTTGATGCCTAAGATTGATTAAAAACAACCTTTTTCATCGACAATTAATACTAAAATCATCTGATTTAATCTCTTAGATCCGAAGGGAAGTGGAACATACAGTCGGTTGGGAGAAGATAAATTACTTGTGATCAGACTCAACAATAAATAAATATAGGACTTTTGCTACAAGTTGCCTAAACTCGAGGTTAATAATGTTTATTTAATAATAATTAACATCACAGCAAGATTAAATAATGGTAATAAATAAATAAATAAATAAAACAAAGATGCGATACGGACCTTAGAGGCTGCATGCATTTTCCTAGATTACGTAATCCTATTTATCTCAAAAACAATTATTATATAAAGGAGTCCCTAAGCCAATAAAAGCAGGGATTATTGAGATCAGTCCTAGTTTCAATAAACATAGATGGCTGATGAACGATCTCTCCGTTTTGAACCCTCCTAGCCCACCGTCCCATCTGCATCGACTTGGGGGTTCTGGGCGCTCGGAGTGTGTGACACCGCCTCCGTTGGGGGGAGAGGTGACTCAATAATTTCTGGGGAACTAATTGGGCTGGTCACCGACTCTATGACTGGAGGGGTGCCGTCTGATTCATTAACTTGCTCTGCAATCGGAACGGTGCCATTTGATTCATCAACTTGCTCTGCAATCGAAGGGGTGCCATCTGATTCATCAACTTGCTCTGCAATCGGAGGGGTGCCATCTGATTTATCAACCGGTGGAGGTCCTTCCAACATTAGTGGCTTATCTCGGGTGCCATCCGATTGATCAACTGGTGGAGGCGCTTCCAACATAAGCGGCTTATCTGTTTGAGAGTTTGACGTGTCGGGCATGGTAGTAGGGTCGCTTTGGATTGGAGCAGGTGGAGTCGTCTGTGCTGCTGCGGAGGGACCCTGCAAAGCGGTGGCAGAAGTAGTGGTAGTAGCAGCCGACTTTTTACCAATCGTAATGGGAGGAGCCGAAAGAGATGCCATCCCAGGAGGAAGTATTTCTATGGGAGGCTTCTTTCCAGCTTCTGCAAGGCTCGTAAACTTTGGTTCCTTGAGTGAGGCAAAAAATGCTGCAGCAGCATCAGTTTTAACAACAGGCGTGTGATCAAGTTCCTTCTGTAGCATCTTGTTCCAGGCCTGGACCAAGTTCCTCATTGTCGGGCGACCATGGGCCTAGGAGGACCAAAAATTTAAGATATGTTATCATGCAACACTGACAAAGTATATTAAGAAATAAAATACAGAAGGAAACATGCAAACGAGTTCGAACATCACTGGGAATTCACGTTCCCTATACAATGAAACACCTGCATTTTCTTTTTCTTGGAAATTTGTGTTCATCTACGTGCAGGTCAAATCTTAGTTAGCTAACACAAGCGAGCTATGCAAGAAGATTTTCAGTAATCAGGCTGAACTAGCATTTAGATACCAAAACAATGATTATCTTCTGCTCCATTTTCTTTCTCATCCAGATGGAAAGGGAAAAAGGTCAGCACAGAAAGACGATGCAATTTTCAGTTGCCAACCAACTTCCGTAGACCCAACAATATTTGATATTGGAAAATCCATTACATGTTGACATGACTGAGAGTTACACATGTAATTGAAAAAGCACAAGACACACTTACATGAGCATGGAGTACAGCCTCTGCAAGCATCCCAGTGTCCAGCCACGCTTTCTCCATTAGGGCATTATCTCCCAAAACTGCTGCAGAAAATGCAGCTTCTTGGCCATGACCGGCCACAATCAGATTATTTATCAACCCCTGAAAGGTTCAGAAGAGGAACATTTAGCGTTTCAGTAAATCGACTGAAAAAACCACTAATGGAGTCCCAAGTAAATTGGCCCATGCATGAAATATACTTCTACCATTAATTTCTTTTATCTAAATTGCCTGGTGATTTTCACCTTAGATTCACTTAACTGTTGATCATATGGCCTTTTGCACAATTAAATTGTCAGGTGTTCACCTGACAGTCAGTAAAATGTTGATCATGTGGCATGTTGCATGAAGCTCACAAAAGACAACAACAAGATAGATTGCATTGCTATATAATTCGACATAAAAGTAAATCAGTAAAATTCTCAAGCAAATTTTAAATAGAAAACCAAAGTTCATAATTAGTTGCAGTCAGTCACATGGATCCCTTTCATGTCATAAGCTTTAAACTTATTTGCCATTCTCATCATTTTTCAGGATTGCAAACAATTCTTCCTTAATTTGTCTTTGTAAATGCACCTATCCAACTTAATGTCCTCATTCTACATATGCTAATTTTGGGACACATAATTTTCCCAACTTCTGAGGGTTTTGATTCATAAACATGTATTTTGTTACAGTGGTCTTATTAAACTTTTCTTTTATACAACAACTGAATATAATTTCCTTGACTTCTGTCAGATCTTTCATGTCCAATAATCTATCAAGCCAAAATAGATAATTCATCAAAAGTTGGTTAATGACATATCTAGGAGGAAACTGGAGAAAATTACTGATTATCATGAGTAATATGGAGCAAATCATATGCAACCAAGTTTACCTAACACGACAGAAAAGGAGAGATTTACTTACCTTCTCAGCAATAAATGCACATAACACAGACTTCTCAAAGGGTAATATCAAATCAATAAACGCAAAATGTACCCTTTATTTGTGAGAACATGGTTCATTGCAATACCTTCACCAAGAGGATCATCTTTGATATGCTGCTTTCTTATCATGTTGTACTAAATGTTAGGATATCAGAACAGGGGATTGGATTGTGTTGTACATTGGAAAGAGGGTAATCTGCATAGGTTTTTATACGCTGAACAATATCCATTTAATTTACAGGTCCATAAGAGATGCACAACTCCTCGATCACCCTATAAACTATGATTTGCACCCCAATGGGCAAACATCTGTAAATTTTAAACACACAACTTCTTTAAAACATCATTATAACAAAAATATTAAGCAAGTCATTTGTCACAAATCAAAAAGGGTGTGCAGTTATATAGGATTGATCTTAAGAAGTATCAGATACTTCAAATAGTAATATATTATATTGCATCAAATTTCTTGTTCGCCAAAAAATCCTCATCAAAAACCAAGAACCTTATATATTGTCTCTTATGACATTTTGCCTCAAGTAAAATAGTTCATAAAACATTCTAATACCTTAATTTAAGATATGCCTTTGTACTTATTACATCCCTATTCTAGGAATATAATTTGACCAAGAGATTTTCTTGTGAAAATCAATCATTGTTAACAATACACATATACTTCATATGCATATACACACAACACTTGTACTGCTAGAGGAGAATAAAATTCAATATAGAATCATCCATTTTGAATTTTTTTCCTTATTCGATTTGCAACCAACATATATAAAAAGAAGAAGAGGCTTGAGCCATATTTTCATAAGTTGTAACATTCGTTAAAAATGATAGGATACCATATGATTAACATTTGACAAATCGTGAAGCTAATTATTAGGAACAGTGATTCAAATTTTAGGACTTGTAATTTCTAGAGTACGAGAGATGTAAAAATTCTGAAATGGGTAATTTAACGCAATATTATTAGGGGACACTTAGGTGCTCACCTAAGTTCCTAGGAGAGGCGAAGTGAGGTCTGAGCTTCTCTACTTCACTTTGGGCGATTGGTTGGCCACGGTCCAAGCACACGCTTTAGCCTAGGCTTTGAGCAGCTCAAGCAGGCATCTGAGTTAAACCTTGTGGATTCAGCCCATGGGTTGGGCAGCTCAGGTGCACACCTGAGTTAAAACTTATGGGTTTGCTTCTGGTTCGAACTAGATGATTTGGCTCACTTAATTTATCCAACCAAAATCTCTCTCTCCTCCCCCCATGCAAACAAGCTTCTATGATTGGGAGCCTCCAATCAAAACTTCTCCCTGACAGCCATGGTCTTCTGTGATCTCTACTCGACTGAAACTTTTTATTGGAATAGAGACATTGGTGTCAGCCAAAACTTCTTTTGTGATTGAAACCTCTCATACAATCTTTGTTGCTCTTCATCATGGTTGCAATCTCTCTTGCTTCCTCCACCAACTACTTATTGGAAAATAGGCTCCACCATCCATTGAAGCAGTTTTCGCCACCCGCTAACTATATGCTCCCGGTCGGAGATGCTCTCCTTCGCCTATTTCTTTTGCTCGGATATATGTTGTCCTCCACCACTTCTCTATCTTCTCCTTCTCTTTCTTCAATGATGTATGTAGGTAACACTCATGCTCCCTGGATAAGAGGATCCCTTCATATTTGATTCTCCCTTTAATGTCTTATTTTATTTTGAATCTTTTGATCTATAACATGCTGATTAGGATCATGTGATAAACAACATAATATCCCACTAAAATGGCCATACTAAAACACCATGTTGGTATTTTTATCTAAAACAACACCCTCTTAATGTTAGACCAACATGTTTTTTATATAAATCACTTGGTATTTTGATCTAAAACAACACCCTGTTAGATCAACATATTGTTTGAACTAAAATACCTTAATTGGTATTTCGATCTAAAACAACACCTTAATTGGTTACTACAAAATGATATTCATTGTTAGTTATTTGAATTTTCTGTCAAGATGATTGAATTTCCTACAATTTTGCCTTCGATTTCAATCCTTTCTATACTCTAGGATCAATGGCAAATGTCCAGAGGGACTCAGAAGAATAATCAATATGAAACCTAAGAAAGAATACAGGATTGATATACAACCATCCAAGGTTTGCAATTTCGTATCGTAGCGCAGTAGCGAGCTCAACTCGGTATGGTATGGTACAAATATACCAAGTGATACGTTCTAGTGTACCGCTCGATACATATATATATATATATATATATATATATATATATATATATATATATATATATGTATATATGTATATGTATATATGTATATGTATATATGTATTTGTATATATATATAAGTAAAAAAAAAGCGACACCGTCTCGTTTTTCTACCCACTTGGAGAGAAGAAATGCTCGGTTTCCTTCTCCCCGCGCAAAAAAGGGCAACAAGGCGACGCCACCTCGTTTCTTCTACATGCATGGGGAGAAGAAATGTTGCCTCGACAACGCTCGGTTTCTTCTCCCCATGACAACACCGAGGCTTCTCTCCCCGCATGGATGAGGAAAAGTCGCCGATGACGTCAAGGCCTCGCCGCCTCAGACAAGGAGGCGAAACTTCATCTATGGCATCCAGCGAGGGAGGGCAGCAACGGACCTGGATCGTCGAGGGAGAGCGACGCCAGATCTCCAAGTTCTCCCTTTTTTTCTCCCTCTTCTTCTCCCTCGGCTAATACCACTCGGTAGTGGGCGATGACGATCGAAATCGACCGTCACCGACCAATTTCGGGTGATAACGAGGCGAAAATAGCTCCAATCGACGGTACCACCCGGTAGCGAGTGGTCCACGTATTGGTCTGTTCGCGGACCAGTACATACCACCCGGTACGAGTGGTATTATTCGAAATTAAAATCTTTACAATCATCTAAAGAATCCTAAAAATCCTAATGTCTTATTTTTAATGAGAAAACTACTAAAGGTGATATTTTTCACATAAAACAACATCAAGTTGGGAAAGAAAGTTAAATCAACATGCAAAAGGTCCACCTAATGTAAAACAAGAATTACAAATGATCTAAAGAAAAAAAGATTGAATCTTCTCATTATTTACCAAAGCATGATGATACTGAAAATTTTGAAGATGATGATGAATGGGAAGACTAAATGAGAAGCATTATTTACCAAAGCATGATGATTGAATTTTTTTATTATTTATTCATGAACAACTATGTATCATTTTGATAGACGATAAGATGAGAGAGAATCATTAAAATGGTATGGATATGTACTTAAGAGACCAATGAATGTGGTAGTTAGAAGTTGTGAAATGATTAATGTTAGTGGTACGAGAAGAGATGGAGGAAGGCCTAAAAAGACTTAAATAAAAACTATAAATAAAGATTTAAATACTTTAAACTTAACAAAATATAGGATATTTTATATATCTCAATAACGACAAAAAATCCATATAGCCGATCCCAAATAGTCGGGACTTATGATTTTGTTATTGTTGTATGCTAAATGGAAAGATGATATAAAAAATATCAATAGTAGCAAGAGAAGAGTATCTGATAAAGGAGAAAAGAAAGTCTATATAGCCGATCCCAAAATAGTTGGGACTTTTTATATATATCTCATTGATGACAAAAAATCCATATAGTTGATCTTAAATAGTTGGGACTTATGATTTTGTTATTGTTGTATGCTAAATGGAAAGATGATATAGAAAATAATCAATAGTAGCAAAGGAAGAGTATCTAATAGAGAAAAGAAAGTTGTTGTTGCTACCAAGGTATTGAGTTTCGAATAATACCGTTTGTACCGGGCGGTACGTACCGGTCCGTCAGCTGACTGGTACACAGACCGCCCTATACTGGGCGGAACGCTTAAAAGCGCCCCGTATTGAATGACACGGGGTTATATCGGGCAATAACGATCAAAATTTTGACCGTTACCACCCGACACAGCTCTGTAACGACCGAAATCGACCATTACTGCTCGGTAATAGTGCTCCAACAGTTAAATTAATCGTTGGAGCCCTTTCTCATAGGTTTTTAAACCCTTCTTCTCCCATATTTTACTCCATTTCATTCTCATACTCTCTTAAACTATCTCAAACTCTTTTTTTCTCATATTTGTGCGGAAGGGGAAGGGGAAGGTAGTGGACGAATTTGAGTAGATGTGACAGAGTCTACATGAAGTAGACACAGAAAGAATAAGTTGTCAGATAGGACGGTTCGCACACCCCTTCCGCCCAGTATAGGACAGTTCGCGTACCGATATGTTGTCGGACCGGTACGTACCACTCGTACCGGGCGATATAATTCGAAACTATATACCTTTCTCATAGGTTTTTAAACCCTTCTTCTCCCTATTTTACTCTATTTCTTTCTCATACTCTCTTAAACTATCTCAAACTCTTTTTTTCTCATATTTGTGCGGAAGGGGAAGGGGAAGGCAGTGGATGAATTCGAGTAGATGTGACAGAGCTTACATGATGTAGACATAAAAAGAATAAGCTGTCGGACAGGACGTTACCCATCCCCTTCTGCCTAGTATAGGACGGTCCACGTACCGGTATGCTATCGGACCAGTACGTACCACCCATACTGGGCGATATCATTCGAAACTATATACCTTGCTATAAAATCTATAATTACACAAAAGAACAAGCTTATACATGTTTCAAGAATCAGACAAAGCTATACAAGACCAAAAAGGAACAAAATTAAGATAAATAAATGTAAATTATATCAAAAACAAAGAAGCAATGAAAATAAAATTTAATACATTACTTGTTTATTTTATTAAACAACTATTTTCTTTAATGTTGCAAGTTTAGACATTTTTAAACATATGAGTGAAACTATTGAAAGATATGGTTCTAAATTAATGCCCCCAAGTTATTATGAGTTGAGAGTCCTATTATTAAGAAAGGAGTTAGATTATACAAATTATTATTTGAAGGGTCATAAGGACGTATAGGCAAAACATAGTTATTATGTCAAATGCATGAATCAAAAGGAGACAAAGGAGTATAATGAATTTTTTATTAAATTTTTCATTATGAACTATGTTACTTGACAAGTTTGTAGCAAAAATTAGAAAATACAATATTGTTTAATTTATATTAAACCATGGTCTGCAGTACCGAACTGTACTGCCCGGTATGGGCGGTACGTACCGGTCCGACAGGTTGCCAGTACGCGGACCGCCTGTTACCGGTCCGAGTGCACTGTAGCATGGCACTGTAGCACTGCTACAGTACTACAGTACTCGGCACACCTGAGTATACCGCTCGGTGCACTTGGATGTACCGCTCGGTATACCGTACCGTACCGGTACCGAGCACAGGTCAAAACACCGGTACGGTACGGTATTACGAACCTTGTATTAAACAACAGAAACAAGTATGTCTTAGTTGACATCACTTTTGCTTTGAATGTTTTAAATTTTTAATTACGTTATTTATATACTTAGACACTTATCATTTTTATTTTCCTATTTTTTAGGTATATACTCCAAGAAAAAAAGGTGACATTTATATTAGAATTCATATGCAACATATTATATTGATCTTATGTTATGTTAGCGGATATTAAAAAGATTCTAAATGTTGTTAGTTTAGAGAGAGTGATTTTTATTGTTGGCTGTATATACAATCACATTAGAGCATTAAACATGATTAAAGAATTTATAAGCAAATTGGTGAAATATAGTGTCACTCACTTTGTCACTATATTTCTCAAAATCATAATCTTATAAACACGTTTACCTCAAAAAAGTGGGTGACATGTAAATGGTCAAGATGCTAATGGCAAGAGAACAAATAATATCATTTTGATGTCATCCTTTTGCAATAATATGGTTTATATACTAAAAGTAATGGGTTCTTTTGTTAGAGTTCTTGGGGTTACAAATAACAAAAAAATACGACAATGGTATATATATATATATATATATATATATATATATATATAAGGCTATGGTGAGAGTTAAAGAAAAAATATAAAAACTTTAGTAAGAATGAGAATTATAAGGATATCTTTGTAATTACAAATAAGAGATGGGAATATCAGCTTTATCATCCATTATAGCAAGATACTATTTAAACCCAAAATTTTTTTATAAAAACTCATCTATTGAGTTTGACAAAGAAGTTGTCAGTGTATTATATTTAATGGATATTTGGAACCTAGCATTGAAATTCAATATGAGATAATAAATAAATTATATTATATAAAAATATTGGGGGCCCATTTAGAATTCCAATGAAGTAATTATTAGCAATTGTATGGACTAATAAACTTAAAAGTTAGAAATACATAATCAATGTCGAGATAAGTGAGTATAGCTAAGTATTAGATGGAGGAATTATTAGCATGACAACGAATTCCCATCCCTTTAAAATGCTCTAGAGGTAACAACCAAGAAAGTAAGAAATAGAGAAAGGATAAAAGCAATATATGTTAATTGATGCAAACTCTAGTGTTACATGTGCGCAGCTAAATGTAATTAAGATGCTGAAGATTAAGGGTTTATATCTAATGTTCGCCATTGAATTCTTCTAAAAGTACTTTAAATCCAAGTGTATTGTATAATATATCTTTCAATACGGTACTTGTTAGAGGCCAGGAGCATCTAATTGAATGTAATAGCCTAATAACCAGCAAAACAATTGCCACAAGTTTGATATGATCCTGATGAAATTAAAAATAATATATCTGCATAAGTAAAGCCAAAATTTTAGTAGAATCATGAACCACAAAGTATATATTATTTGAAGCGTGATTATGTTTATTGCTTATATATATATGCCTATGCCATCAACGAAAAGATATTACTTTTATTGTGATCGAAGAAAAGATTGTTTACGTACTGAAAGTCTGGTCAGCTCTCCATGATTTGCAAGCCGTAGTGCAAGCCCTCTCAAAACTTGACCTTGCAAAGCACCCTTCACAGATCCAGCAGAAGCCAGCCTTTTCAGAGCTTCACGAGCAATATCAGCTTGTCCTGTGGCATCTGCAGCATCAATAAGGTCCAAAAATTCCTTAGCAAACTTTGCTATACCCTGGACAGCATCCACAAGATTTTCCTGCTTAACAGCAGTGAGACTGAGAATCTCAGTGATATCTGCAGCAGTAGTTTCTTGACCAACATCCCTGCTATTGCTCATCGTCAACAAGCACTGCAAGGCTCTCTTTAAGTCATTGCTCTGCATGGCCAATTCAAACTCTAACCTGAAGGAAATCAGGGTAAATTTGACCTTAATTTCTCCCTTGAATCTAAACCACTATTAAATTTCACAATCAGGAGTGGACTATTTTATGCTCAAACACAAAACAAGCAGTAAGACATAAAAACGGCATGCCACTGATGATGATAATAAATATTTTAAATAGCCTTCTATCCGAACCTCTTGGATATTCCAGGCAGATGAAGAGCTTCTGTTGCATATCCCATCCCAAGCATGAACTGAGCCAAATCATCATGATGCTCACGACTAAGCCTGGTTGCCCTGCAGCGGTGAGGAAATGCTCACAAGTCTTCTTTCAAAGAAGCTAGATATAAAATATGAATACATATCACAATGGTTTACCATTTCACTGCACTGACTGCATCTCCATATGCAGCAAGACACCGGCAACGAATACCTGGATGGCTGAGAGACAAGGCATGTGCACACATATACCTGATAACAGATCACCACAGCCATCTGGAGAAAATTACTAAACACAAACTGGATGACACAAAAATTATGATCTTAATAGCTTCTTTGCATGGTAGATGAAATTTGATTAGCAAATAGATGTACATAAGCGAGCAAACATATGGATGACCTGGGATTGGAAAAGGCAATCAAGTGAAACAGGAGGTACAAGGAATTTTACTAATCATAATCAATTATGAAGTTGATTAATAAAAATCAGTGCTCCCCCTTCCATTATGCATATGTAATAAAATAAGAAGAAGAGTAGACCTATTTCTAATAAACATTTCGCAATGTAGTTACTACAACATATTTTCATGAGAAATTTTTTCTTCCATGTTCTGCCACCAAAGCATATATACTACCTGTATAATTACTATGGATCATCTGATGTATATCCATGAGTAGTGAACAAAACAGAAAATGAAAAACATGAGAGAAAACCTAAAGCCCTTCCGATATGAGAGCTATCTCATTGCTTTCAGAATCTCCAGAACAATTTACTATTCAAACAAACGAATAACCAGGCAAACCTCAAAATTGAAGAAAGCCATTTGATCATTAACCAATTTTCATACAACTATTTGATAAAAATCAAGGATATTAATTTCGCAGGACTGGTCCATGAACCTGTAGGACTCTGGTCTAAAGAAAAACAGTTCTATAATAAAACTTCTATTAATGCTGAGGCTCGATGCCCTCTAAGGCATGTGAAACATGAGCCTTCTCTAAATCTCTCCGTGTCACCTAACCACCACCACTTACTGCTGTTCCTCCATTCTCTGTCCACTGCTTGCCTCCATATCCAATATTCAAAATTGAAAACCTTGTTAAAAATATCATCTAAAAACAGTGTTCTTATCCTCTAATAAAGAGCACTAAAACTACCAAGACACATAATATAGACTTGCAAGTAATATATTTTGCTTCACAATTTCTTTGTTATAACATAACCTTTGAGGCTGCTATCTAATGATTTTTCAACTCTACAACCCATGTATTTTAAGAAAGCAAAATATGATCATCACTGAATTTGTGGAGCACAAAATAATGGTCTTATTTGTAGTTCAGAATCTCTTTTTTTATACACATCCACTATTTGTAAAATTAGCACCATTCCCTCAGTTCCAAGAAACTTTGTCAATATATGACTTCACTTTTTTTATAAAACAGAATAACATATGAAAACAAAATCATATTAAATTACACAACGTATGTTAGTCAAAACCTCATCGATTTAATAATGTTATGCACTGAAAAGAAGTTATTAAACAAAAAAATAAGAAAAATAATGATACACATGGCCTATCTGATTGAAGTAGGTGAACATAAAAAAAAAGCAAAAAATGATTTATTACTATGCCTCATCTACATGGAGGAGAATTTAGCTCTCATTTGTAAATCATATAAATTAGTGCCCAAAAATGTGTGATAATATCATATGCAGTTAATTTCTTACGTGCATGGTGCCTTTTAGTGGCAAATCAGATTATAAGTATTTTCAATTTTAGGAGCAGTCATGTCATGGTCCACCATCAGACTGTAATATTTAGGGCCAAAAATTGGGCAAAAGATGTTCAATGAAATTATAATTCTGATATTCTGATATTCAATCAAATTAAAGCACATTTAGTTTGAATGACATTAAAACATTTTTAGATAAAATTATAATTAAAAGTATTAATCAGGTCTCCCTTAAAAAGTTTGCTAGCCTTGACAATTTTGAAGTTTCAAGCTGCCAAGTAAACCTATTTTGAATAATCAAGTTTTAGAGCCATTACAGATATGTTGTTCTATTAGGTTAGCAATCTTTGTTTTGGTATTACTTGATGCTCTAAAATGATTGCCTAGTAGGAGCAATAATATTCAACCAATTATGTGACGCGCTATGAGTTTTCTTACAGCACTTTCATGTTTATATATTTTTATGAATTGATCATAACTTTGGAAGTGTTCAATGTCCACATAGTTTTGTGGCAATACAGTAAGAGTTCCAAAAAGAAGCTTTCGTATTTTTTCTTCATATTGTGAAACTGAATGGCACTAAGTTATTTTCTAAAATTTGGATGCATGGTTGAAACTTACTTGTTTATCCAGCCTATGGCATTTTTTCCCCAAAAAGAAGTATCATGTCATGGATATTAGAGCGTGCACAAGACACAATTGAAGGCTCAAGAAAACTAATGATTCTTTAACAATGATCAAAAGATTTAAAACAAATTTTGATATATTCAAAATTTCACAGTACAACAGCATTTAGATCTATTTGAGAGATTATGGCCTTCCTACATGTCGTTCTCATAAAAGGAGCTTAGGATCAAAGGGCTGTCAAGGTGCAATAACTAAAGTTGTAAACTTGACCAGCAACATTTGGTGTTTATTAATTAATCTCTGAAAGTGACGTGTAAACATATGAATAGAAGCATGATAAAGTTCATGGCACATTGTAATTCTCATCAGCATGATAAAGTTCATGGCACATTGTAATTCTCATCAGCATTTCAGCTGACCAAATATTTCAACTATCAATACAACAAGAAATTGCGAGTTCAATAAAAATATTGAACTTTGAAGTAATCTATTATATGTATTGTCTAGACAAACTAACAATGCAAGTTTCTGGTCAGATCCAATATGTGAAATAAAATGTGTCAACAGATTTAAGGTTTCAGTCAACAAGAATGTGATCTCACCTGTCGATAAGCCAAAGAACCCCATCTCTAACTCCAACCACAACAAGAGGCCCTATGGGGCGTTTCTGTTCTGGAGGAAAACGAGTAGCTGCTACAGATACACCTCCTCCAGCGACAGCAACTTCAGTCAATTTTTTTTCTTCCATCTCTTTTGGCAACACTGTATCTTCCCCATCTACTTTGTGCTGCTTGGGCAATGTTATGAATGGTGGTATAGAAGGAGCATCCTGAAATGAGGCTAATCGAACTACCTATGAATGGACACATTGATGTATTAGAATAAATTGGGACTTGATACTTGATTTTCATCATTGCAAGTACAAATTGGCATTTCCACTAAACCATGACATTAAAACAAGCTGATAAAATAACTGGGGATAACAAAAGTCCATCCCATAATTTTGTTAAAATGGCATTTTCAATATAGTCATAAATGACTAGAAATTCTAGGTTATAAGGATGAAAAAATTGAATTTATCTCTTCAGATCCATCAAGGAATAAAGTGTAGCCAAGCTGTGATTAGCCCTATATTATATCTAACGATTTTTAATTGGGTTTGGTCTAAAAGTAAGAAAATGACACTAACTAGCTCTAATAAGAGTAAAATCTTATTAAATAAAAGAAAAAACACTTAATCAATCAATAAATTCATAATCAAATAACTAAGAACAAGATATAAAGAGCCCCAAATTATACCTAATGACCCCTAATTGGATTTACAAGAAAATAACATTGATTATCACTAATTAGACTTTGATCACATTAAATATAAGAAAAACAACCAATCAACCAATAAATCCACAAGACCGAGTGAGACTGAGTGAAAGAGAGAAAGGAAGGAGGTTTTAACAAGCTACAACATATCCCAATGGTCGATTTGATCGTTGTGTCATGGACTTAGCTAGTTTTGCCTAGTGGCAGATGTAAAAACCTTAGGTGTTTGTTAGGACCCTTTTCTGAGCTTTTGAATAATGTTTGTTGAGTCTGTTTAGTCCAGTTGTTTATTGAGTCTGTTTAGTTCAGTTAGAGTCGGGTAGAGGTTTATTTAATATTTATTTATTATTAAGAGTCCAAGTCTTGGTGGACTCTAGGTGGAACTCTATAAATAGTGATGTAACCCTTTCTTTGAATCAATCAATGAATGAAATATTATTCCACTCTGTGGACAAACCCTAGGAGGTCGATCCCCTCGAAGTGATCAAGGAGGGTCGATCCCCTCAAAGTGATCAAGGAGAGCCGATCCCCTCGAAGCGATCAAGGAGGCCGATCCCCTCAAAGCGATCATTATCATTCCCTTTTCATTTTTTTTTTTTTTAGTTACGTTGCAGCGAGAACGCCAAGGATTGCTGCTCTGATACCAAATGATAAGACCCTAAAGTCTTATCGTAGGCTCTGATACCAAATGATAAGACCCTAAAGTCTTATCGTAGGCTTTGATACCAAATGATAAGACCCTAAAGTCTTATCGTGGAAGAAAGAAAAGAAAAGGGAATGATAATGATCGCTTCGAGGGGATCGGCCTCCTTAATCGCTTCGAGGGGATCGGCCCTCCTTGATCGCTTCGAGGGGATCTCGCTTCGAGGCCGATCCCCTCGAAGCGATCAAGGAGGCCGATCCCCTCGAAGCGATCATTATCATTCCCTTTTCTTTCCTTTCTTCCACGATAAGACTTTAGGGTCTTATCATTTGGTATCAGAGCCTACGATAAGACTTTAGGGTCTTATCAATTGGTATCAGAGCCTACAATAAGACTTTAGGGTCTTATCATTTGGTATCAGAGCCTACGATAAGACTTTAGGGTCTTATCAGTGTTCATCTATGTAAAATTAGAATCAAGCACGTTCTAAGGAGATTCCATTTGATCAGAGAGATCATAGACCATGGCAATGTAGCAGTAGAAAGAGTTTCGTCCGAGGATAACATTAAAGATCCACTGATGAAGCCATTGTTTAAAATTAATTTTTAGCATCACTAGAGTCTGATGGGGATTAAGTACATAGGTGATTGGCTTTAAGTCAAGAGAGAGATTACTAGTTATAGGTGGCCTACAAACCAATCACGTGTGTGATGGCACTTGTGATCCGCTACATAATCTCTGTTAGTTAATAATGTTATTTTCTCACTCTGTATTGCATGATGAATATATATTGTGATGTCCTTAAATTTGTGCAACGAGAATTAGATCATAATAATAAGACCAATTCATTTTAAATACAGATCCTAAATATTCCTGGTCATAGATTATTCGAGAAGGACATCGAGATAACCGAACAGACCGATGTATTAAATATTTGTCCATATGATGGAGTCAACTAGTCTCATAGCTACTTATGTAGGGACCCTAGAGATATAGTGTAGATGCTCATTGGAGAATGAGTTCACTGAATGATCCGCTTATGGAATACTGGATGGTTTATGATACTTTATCGTTAAATAATGATTATGTAGTCTCAGTTGTGTATCTGATCCTTAGACTTGAGACACAAAAGATGTCTTATTTTAGTACTCCATTCTTTGATACCGGACTTATAGATCTCGAAGTTTTAAATCTAGTACAGCTGATCATTAGGAATGACAACCAATCTTATGAAGGCAATTGTATGTCAATAAAGAATCATCCACTCTCAGTATCATAAGAGGAATATCTCGTGTGTTCTTACTCAGGCAAATCCGTAGTTACGGTCGATTGGATTGAGAAAGGAGTTCTTTGGGAGAATCCGATAAAAGTGAGGCTAGGATGGATTCCATATGGGCCTGACAGCACCATGCCCAATATACAATCTCTAGGATATTATATGGATAAGGGACTATAGATATATGGTAACTGAGGGTAGATAGGTCCAATGGATTAGATCCCCTTGTACCGTCTGGAGACTATGATGTAGTGGCCTATTACGTCTATAGTCGATGAGTTAAGTGAATTATTACAGGGATAATAATTCATTGAGTTAGAAGGAGTTATGAGCCAGAAGGGGTTCTGATAGGTGTAACACAGGACCAGCTCGGTATTAGGCTTAGAGGGTCACACACATAGGTAGATTGATGCGACAAATAGGGGATTAGATATGGGATATCCAATAAGCCTCCTTTAACCTCTTAATGGATCCATTGGGTTGAGACCCAATGGAGCGGAGCTTAGAGTATGTGAACTTCCGCTAGAGAGGAGTTCGCGAGAGCTCCTTTAACCTCTTAATGGATCCATTGGGTGAGACCCAATGGAGCATGGAGCTTAGAGTAGTTATTGGATGAGGATCCAATACCTATTAAGCCTTTACATGAGGATCTATCAAGGTTTACCTAGAAGGAGCTCTCTATAAATGGGAGTGGTTCTCCAAGAGTCATAGGCAAGAGGGTCGGCCCCTTCCTTGCTCACTACTACTGTCGCCCTACTGCGTGATGGAGCATCGTCACGAGGAGGAGAAGAGCCGCCGTCACCGTCCACCGTGTGAACTTCCGCTAGAGAGGAGTTCGCGAGAGCTCCTTTAACCTCTTAATGGATCCATTGGGTGAGACCCAATGGAGCATGGAGCTTAGAGTAGTTATTGGATGAGGATCCAATACCTATTAAGCCTTTACATGAGGATCTATCAAGGTTTACCTAGAAGGAGCTCTCTATAAATGGGAGTGGTTCTCCAAGAGTCATGTCATAGGCAAGAGGGTCGGCCCCTTCCTTGCTCACTACTACTGTCGCCCTACTGCGTGATGGAGCATCGTCACGAGGAGGAGAAGAGCCGCCGTCACCGTCCACCGTGTGAACTTCCGCTAGAGAGGAGTTCGCGAGAGCTCCTTTAACCAGCAAGCCAAGATCTACGCGTCAAGGGATATATGAGTTCCCTTAGGTGAGAATGTCTCACCCCTTCTTAATGAGGTTTTGAGTTTTTACCTTCGGGTCATCTCCCGACGATTCGATACTATTTTGTTTGGGAACAGTTTTTTGTTTTTGTTTTTGCTGCGTATGTGATGCATCATTTTCCAAAAGTAGCATCAGAGCCAGGCTCCCCAGGGTGACGACCATTTTTTTTTTAATCTCATGCTGTGTAGACTCGGTTTTTCGTAACCAAGTTATGTTTTTCACCGATTTCAAGTTAAGACAACATAGGGTTTTAGCATCTGAAATGTTCAGACGATCAATAGTTTTCTCGTCAAAGAGTTGACGGTAAACTGGTCTTGGCAATCAAGATAATCCTGATGACCAAGTCGAGCGCCACTACGATGGTCCTGACAGCACAAATTTGCTAGTCATAGGTGCCCTGCAAGCCAATCATATGAGTGATGACACGTGTGACATGATATACAGTTTATTTGTTATTATATTATTTAGAATTTTATCACTTTATATTGCTTGTTGCATGCATAAATATATAGTGATTTCCATGGATCTATCAATGAGAATCAGATCGTGATGAGATTGCGATAATGAGACCGATTCGCCTTTCAACATAGATCCTAAATAATCCCAATCATAGGTTACTCGAGAGGGACATCGAGATAACCGAACAGACTGGTGTACTGTATACCCATCCATATGATAGAGGCGGTTGGTCTTATAGCTGCTCATGTGGGGACACTAGGGCTATAGTGCTGGTGCTCATTGGAGAATGAGTTCACTGATTGATCCACTCACGGAATACTGGATGGTTGATGATACCTCATTGTCAGACAGCGATTCCGTCGTCCCAATGGTGTACCTGGTCCTTAAACTTGAGACACCAAGGATATACTATATGAGTACTCCACTTTTTAATACCAGTCTTATAGGTTTGAAAGTTTCAAATCTAGCACAACCGGTTATCGGGAGTGGCAGCCAACCTTACAAAGGCTATTGAATGTTCATAGAGGATCATCTCCACTTGGTATTATGAGAGAAATATGTTAGGACTCTAGCTAGGAGAGTCCTAATTGATAGGGGCATTCATGTAAATCCTACCTAAGCCGACCCTTAGTAAAGAGGTGAAGAGGCCGGCTAGGGTTTAGAGGTTATTTCTTAAAGAAGAATTAGAAGTTGTAAAGGAATAGGAGTCTTGAGTAGGAGTCTTATTAGGAGTCTTGAGTAGAAGTCTTACTTGAGTAGGAGTCCTATTAGGAGTCTTGAGTAGAAGTCTTACTTGAGTAAGAGTCTTGAGTAGGAGTCTTATTAGGAGTTAGGGTTTAGAAACCCTATAAATAGTCATGTATTCATCCTTTTTTGGGAAGCAATAGATGAATATTTTCTGCAGCCTTTGAGCAGCAACTTGGAGGAAGAAACCCCTATAAAGTTCCAAGAGGCCGATCCCCTAAAAAGATCAACCCAAGCTTAGAATCTGCAAGGGTTCTAACACTTGGTATCAGAGCAGCGTTCTTGGCGTCTTGCTGCCCTTCCACAGCCATCAATCATCTCTCCACAGCCGCCCAAAGCAATTCCCACAATTGCTTAAAAGATCGTCGCTAAATTCCACCGTCATCTCCACCACCGCGGATCATTCTTTGATCTCCCCGCGAATTGCAACAGGTTCTGGTTTCGTACTTTACTGTTGCTGCAATTTAGTTATCCTTATTAAAAAAAAAAAAATTGTTCCTATATTGCTGCATAAACTTTTCGTCGCAAAGTTTTCATCTCTGTGACGAAAGATACATTGCAGAATTCCAACCGCATAGCACAGTTTATTTGATCTTCCTACTATATTTTTTCCGTCCAAATTTCTATGAAATTTTTATGATAACTTTGACACTTCCTAACAGTAGATTTCCCTTTTGTTTCATCGAAAAGTTCTCAATATAAACCGCTGATCTTTTACATCCAATCTGCTACAATTGAAAATCTGTGCTGTAGAAAATTTTAGCCGCATATTGGTGCCTTAACCGATCTATTTGCAATATTTTTTGAACAAAATTTCCTATACACTTCATAAATCATCTTGGCTTCCATCTAAGATTGATCGATTGAGGAATTCATCTCTAAAAACGATTTTGTGTTGTTGCAAATTTTCGTCGCAAACCGCTGAAATTTTTCGACGAGAATTCTGCTATCGCAACTTGCACCAATTTCCCTGCTATTATATTGCCGAAATTTTCTTGATTAAATTGGACATCTTTGCTGTCATATAAACTGAGATTTTGCTGTCAATTCCCTCCTCAAATCTCTCAAGTTTTTGGTGGAAATTTCGTCGAGAAACCGCTGTTTCTTCGACAACAATTCTGCTCTTACAAGACAACACAATTCTGCAGCAAACTTCCACTGATTTCTATCAAACCTTTGTTGCCATTTACTACAGATTTAAAACTTTCATTCACAGCCCTAAAACTCCACCAAACCACACCCTCAAACTGCACCCAAAACAGCCACAAAATAAGCCTTCGCAGCCTACATCCACCAATCCACCAACCCTTACGACCATCACTTCTCTCAACCTATACATGTCTTTAACCCGACAACAAAAAAGAGATCTTAATATCACAGGTTTGGAGGCATATAGTATAGCATCTGAAGAGGCAATCAATGCTAAATTTGAAGCCTTCGAGGCGCGAATAGAGGATAAGATTCGGACTCTCTTTACCGAACTCAGTTTGGGCCGACCACTAAGCCCGAAGAAATCACATCAAGAAGAGAGCTCTAACCAATCGCACTAAGGCTGAAGAGATGACTTCCAAGAGAGGGGAGGTTCTATGACTGACCTCGACTATCCACGCATGAGGGTGGACTTCCCTAGATGGGAAGAAGGAGACCCGATTGGTTGGATCTCGCGTGCGGAGCGATATTTTCGGTACCACAAAACCATGGATGCATCTATGGTGGAAATTGCAGCTATACATCTTAAAGGGGATGTTATACAGTGGTTTGACTGGTTTGAACACACTCATGGAGTACTCTCATGGCGACAATTCAAAGAAGGACTGCTAATCCGCTTCGGACTAACCGATTATGAGAACATTGACGGACAACTAGCAAAGATCCGACAAACCTCCACCATTCAGGAATACCAAACCAGGTTTGAAAGATTATCTAATCAAACTCGTGATTGGTCCGAAAAACAACTATTAGGGACCTTCATTGAGGACTTGAAGCCGGAGATCCGGGGAGAAGTTAAAGCGCGACAACCATACACGCTTATGGCAGCCATCTCTTTCGCACGAATTCAAGAGGAGCGATTGAACCATGAAGCCCGGAGGACTAGGATCGCTCCTCGACCTGCAATACTAAAGCCCTCAGCCCCCCGTACTATTAACCAAGCACTTGCACCAAAAAGGTTGACAAGAGAAGAGCTTCGGGAGTGATCTGCGAAGGGGTTATGTTGGCATTGCGACGAGCCGTGGAGCCGTGAGCATCGCTGTAGAAAAGGGAGGCTTTTTATGATTGAACCAGTAGAAGAAGAGGTCATTGAACATCCAGAAGAGAGCTTTGAACATAATAAAGAAGATGTGGAAGAAGAGCCACAACCAACCGACATTACGGTACACGTATTAGCCGGCTACTCCAACCCGCAAACGATGAAAGTTGGAGGCCTTCTCAAACAACAACCGATCACTGTTCTCATCGACACGGGCAGCACTAATAACTTCCTAAACAGTAAGGTTGCTGCTCGGATGGCACTACATATAGAAGGTTGCAACAAGTTCAATGTAAAGGTTGCTGACGACAGAATCCTAAAGTGCGACCAAAGATGCCTGCAGGTAAAACTATTGCTGCAAGACCAAGAAATTATGATCGACTTCTTCCTCCTACCAATTGATGACTATAAGGCCGTGCTTGGCATAGAATGGCTGACTACACTAGGTGATGTCTCTTGGAACTTTTCCAAATTAATTATGAAATTCTACTGCAAAGGCAAACAGATCATCCTACACGGGAAGCGCAGAAGCAACGTAACCACCGTTTCAACCCAACGAATGGAGAAAGTTTTGCACAAGGTAAATGGTGGCTTTTTGATGCATCTCCAACAGCAACCAGAGGGGAAGAAAATAGAGATTTAAGATCAAAATCTTGCCCAATTGCTTGCTGAATTTACTGACATTTTTGCTAAACCACACGGTCTTCCTCCTTCTCGGCAACATGACCATCGGATTCCAATCCTTCCAGGTAAGCCACCAGCGAACACTCGACCGTACCGATATCCTCACCTCCAAAAGGATGAAATTGAAAGATCGTAAGAGATGCTTGAAACAGGAGTGATTCGGCCAAGTTGTAGCCCATATTCCTCACCGGTGCTACTTGTACGCAAGAAGGACGGAACTTGGCGGATGTGCATAGACTACCGAGCTTTAAATGGCATCACTGTCAAGGACAAGTACCCAATACCAGTGGTGGATGAACTTCTTGATGAATTAAAAGGAGCCCGAGTCTTCACGAAGTTAGATCTCCGATCCGGTTACCACCAAATTCGAGTATGTGAAGACGACATTCCAAAAATTGCATTCCGCACACATGATGGCCACTATGAATTCTTGGTAATGCCTTTTGGACTCACTAATGCTCCTTCAACCTTTCAAAGTCTCATGAACGATATTTTTCAGAGCTTTCTTCGCAAATTTGTGTTGGTATTTTTCGATGATATTCTCATTTATAGCCCTTCTCTTGAGAGTCACTTTCAGCATTTATGGATTGTTTTGATGATCCTTCGGGAGAATACTCTTTTTGTTAAGCAACCAAAGTGCAGCTTTCTCCAGCAAAAAGTAGAGTACCTTGGGCACATAATATTAGAAGAAGGGGTGGCGGTAGACCCAACAAAAATTGAGGCAATGCAAGACTGGCCGAAACCTACAAACGTGAAATTACTTCGTGGGTTCCTTGGACTAATGAGCTACTACTAAAAATTTGTTAAGGACTATAGGAAGATCAGCGCACCCGTCACATCTCTACTGAAAAAAGATGCTTTCCAATGGTCGGACAAAGCCTCCGCTGCCTTCGACAAACTTAAGGCAGCCATGACAATGACGTCGGTGCTAGCATTACCAAATTTCAGCCGACTTTTCATTATTGAGGCCGACGCATCTGGAGTCGGAATTGGAGCCATTCTCATGCAAGATGGTCGACCACTCGCATACACTAGCAAGGCATTATCTCCCTCCCATCAAAATATGTCAACATATGATAAGGAGATGCTCGCCATTGTGCGCGCAGCAACGAGGTGGAGACCCTACTTGATCGGTCGACGATTTCAAATTAAAACTGACCATAAAAGCCTCAAGTACTTTTTAGAGCAAAAGATATCATCCCCTGAGCAGCAAAAATAGATAACAAAACTTCTTAGATTTGATTATGAAATAACTTACAAAAAGGGGAAAGAGAATGTTGTTGCAGATGCACTTTCACAACTACCCGAGCAAGCTGAATTTTCGGCCGTTTCACTTCCGACTAGCAACTTCCTTGAGAATATTAAGATGGAATGGCAGGAAGATTCGAAGACTAGTAAGATTATAAAAAAATTGGAGAAAGCATCAAACTTCATGGCTCATTACAATTGGGACTCAAAAGAATTACGCTATAAGGGACGCATTGTGCTTGTGCCAAATTCTACTTGCATCTTCATGAGCAGATTTTGCACAAAGTTATTCCATATGCAGGGTGCTAAATTGAAAAGGAGTACGATGTATCACCTACAAACCGACGGCCAGACGGAAGTGGTAAACAGATGCTTGGAGACAGCCCAAAGCCACCCACCAAATATAACTACCCAAGGAGAACTTCAGACCTAGTTGAGTGGCATTATTGATCGATGGATCGTGACTTAACGATGACGACCCATTACCGAAGTGCTAATACAATGGGTGAACTTATCAATAGAAGGTGCCACTTGGGAGAACTATGACGACTTGAAGATCAATTTTCCAAAATTCATGAATTGTCAGCCTCGAGGACAAGGCTGATTTGAAGGGGGCGGGTCTGTTAGGACTCTAGCTAGGAGAGTCCTAATTGATAGGGGCATTCATGTAAATCCTACCTAAGATGACCCTTAGTAAAGAGGTGAAGAGGCCGGCTAGGGCTTGGAGGTTATTTCTTAAAGAAGAATTATGAGTTGTAAAGGAATAGGAGTCTTGAGTAGGAGTCTTATTAGGAGTCTTGAGTAAAAGTCTTACTTGAGTAAGAGTCTTGAGTAGGAGTCCTATTAGGAGTCTTGAGTAGAAGTCTTACTTGAGTAAGAGTCTTAAGTAGGAGTCCTATTAGGAGTTAGAGTTTAGAAACCCTATAAATAGTCATGTATTCATCCTTTTTTGGGAAGCAATAGATGAATATTTTCTGCAGCCTTTGAGCAGCAACTTGGAGGAAGGAACCCCTATAGAGTTCCAGGAGGCCGATCCCCTAAAGAGATCAACCCAAGCTTAGAATCTGCAAGGGTTCTAACAGAATATCTCATATGTTTTTACTCAAACAAATCTTTGGCTAGGATCATTCAGATTGAGAGAGAAAGAGCTTCTTTTGGAGAATCTGATTAAAGCAAGACGTTAAGTAGAAACCGTATGGGCCTAACGATACCATGCCCGATATATGGTCAGGTTAAGTTGACAGGGGACCTCTATAAATAGAAGGGAACCAAAGGCCTATAAGCTAGGGGCTTCTGAGTTGCCACCTCTTATTCTCCTCTCCCCTTCTCCTCCTCAGATAGCAAGTGTGGAGATTTGGACAACGATTCGAGGAGCATCTTTACAGCCCTTGTCGTGTGGATCACCGCTAGAGAGGAGGACGCTTAACTTCCTTCATCCTCCCTCACAGATCTGTAGGAATTCAGGAATATACGATCTCCCTAGGTAACACAATCTTTTATATATGCAGTTTTCGATTTTGCAAGTTTTTGCGCACCAATCTTTGTACGGTGACAAATACCTTTTGAGAAATCTAGGATTTTTATTTTATGTTCTTCCACTGCGCTTGTGATGTCGCCCTTAGATTTCCCTACAAAACTTAGGCTGCCACGAAGTGTTCCTAAAGGCTTACAATCTGGCCGAGAGCAGTGACGATGACATGGGTGGCCAGTTTTCTAATTAGCCGATAAGTTTTCCTGGCGACCAGGGCTTCCTAGTAAGCCAAGGTTACCTTACGACCAAGGATTCCTGGCGACCAAGGTTACCTAGAGGCTAGGGTTTCCCAAATTAGATTAATAGTTAATATAAGTTTAATTAATTAAAGAGATACAAAGCGAGACTTCTTGCAAAGGGATTTACTCAAAAATAAGGAATCAATTATAGAGAGATGTTTTCTCTTATATCTAAGAAAGATTTTCTTCATATTATTTTAGTATTAGTTGCTTATTTTGACCTTCAGTTACAATAAATAGATATGAAAATAGCATTTCTTAATAGAGATTTAGAAGAGGAGGTTTATATGAAACAACATAAAGGTTTCTCCTTTAATGTTGGTGAGCACTTGGTTTGTAAGTTTAAGAAATCTATATACGGTCTAACACAAGCCTCCCATCAATGATATTTTAAATTCCACGAAGTAATTTCTTCATTCGGATTTATTAAAAATCTCATTGATCAATGTATATACTAGAAGGTTAGTGGGAGTAAAATATATTTTCTTTTATATGTGGATGATATTTTGCTTGCAACCAACGATAAGGGTTTGCTTCATGAGGTGAAGCATCTTATGTCATTGGCATTAAAATTCATTGAGATAGACCTCAAGGCATTTTAGGTCTGTCACAAGAAACCTATATCAATAAGCTCTTAGAGAGATTTCGGATGAGGATTGTTCACCAAATGTTGCTCCCATTGTGAAAAGTGATAGGCTCAATATGAACCAATGCTTGAAGAACAACTTTGAGAGGGAATCAATGAAAATTATCTCATATATTTCTGTCGTAGGAAGCCTTATGTATGCTCAGGTTTGTACGAGACCTGATATTGAATTTGCTGTGAGGATGCTAGGGCAATATCAAAGTAATCCAAGTATGAACCACTAGAGAGCTGCAAAGAAAGTGATGAGGAATCTTCAAGGAACCAAAGATTACATCCTTATGTATAGATATACAAACAATCTGGATGTGATTGGCTACTCAGATTCAAACTTTGCTAGCTATGTTGATTCTCGTAAATCAACATCAGGGTACATTTTCATATGGCCGGTGGAGCTATTTCTTAGAGGAGTGTCAAGCATACCTTGATTACTACTTCTATTATGAAAGCCGAGTTCGTCTCTTGTTTTGGGTCTACTACACATGGTATATGGCTTAAGAGTTTCATTTCTGGACTTAGAGTCATAGATTTCTTTCTAGGCCATTGAGAATTTTCTACGACAATTCAGCTGTTGTCTTTATAGCTAAGAAAAATAAAAGTGGAAGTCAAAGTACACACATCGACGTTAAGTATTTAGCTATAAGAGAATGTATAAACTAAAAGAAAGTGGTCATTGAGCATATTAGCACTGAATTAATGATTACTGATCCTTTGACTAAGTGCATGCCACCTTTGAAATTCAAGGATCATATAGAGAAAATAGGACTTGGTTCCACTTGTAATTGTATTTATTATTGAAACTCTTGTATATGGTGATGTTTTCTCAAATTATGTGCACATTAATTTATTTGAGAAAATATGTTTGTACTAGACCAAGAATAAAGATAAAGTTTGCTCATTAAGTAATATTACCACATTAGGATTAATACTTGAGAAACTAAGTACATTGTAATACATGAATGATAATACTCGCTCTTAGAGAACTTATCGCTATGATTTATGTATTTGGTTCGATAAGATTAATTTGTCATTAAATTAAACATATGGACCAAGTCGGAGAATGTAACTATTCTCATTAAATTTCTTCATTTATTATGCAACTATTCTTATATTAAATTTCTTCATTCATTGTCATTAAATTTCTTTATTCATTATGGTCCAAACATTTTAAACTTGAATTAATCCTTGAACGTTATGGAGGTTGATGATAATGGAGAAAAATGTTCTTGATGGTAGAACGTCTATATATAAATGAGTATTTTGTCCTTGGGCTTTGTCTCTATTTTAAGAATTTGTTTACCATCTAAAGTGAGAGTTGTGAGCCAAGAAGTACCAAAATACTAAGAGAAATCATTGCTGAAAGTCTCAACAATAATGGCAGGATATATGTAATTTTTATATTAGTAATTTCCCATTAGTTCTTTGTGTTTCTATTTTGGTGTTTTAGAAACACATTTAGGTCTTAAATTGTCTTACAATATAAACATATGCTTGTCCACAATAGACAAGATTGACTTGATGAGTAAAGTTGAGATTGCACCTTTAATCATACATCAAGTTATTACTTGCAGTCAGCAATAGAGAGATTTAATACATAATCATGTACTTTGCACATGAAGAAACCTTCTGGACCACGACATGTGAGAAGCCCTTGTTGGGTCATTATAGCAAACATGAACTCAGGTTATGATCAGTTATAATAGAGTTAAACTTGTGTATTTCTATGAAATGTAAGTTAATTCTTACAAAATTCATTGTGTACCTAAGTGGATTATGGTACTTAGATCATGTAATAAATAATTGTGCCTAGAATCAATGAGTTATCAGGCATTAACACAAATGCTGTTCTTTCCTAGATAAACTAACAATGATGACCCAAAACTATACATTGGCCATTCCCAGGTATCTCTGCAACCAATTTCTAAAACACATATAATTTAGTAGCATGCTGCTATTAGGCAACCAATAGTTAAAATTTAAATCAGTTTAGATAAGGTTGGGTGCTAATTATTGTTACCACTGAGGAATTTAAACTTAATAACTGGTAAAACTTAATCAGATCACCTGAAGCGTTGGGGGCCTTAAGGAGATTCGATCACTTGTGGCAACTTGTGGGCTATCAACTGCAATAAGTGCCAACTCTCCATGCTCAGCAAATGCCCTACTTTGAGCTTCTTGGGCTTTCATTTCCTCCTTCTTTCTCTTGGTTTCCAGATCAATTGGTGCAACTCCAGCATCTACAAAAACACATCTATAAAGCATAAAGCAATTAGACTTATGAAAATAGGCATTTGGTCATCTGGTAAAACCAAACAATTCATCTTATTGACGCTTGAAAAAATTATTAGTGTGGAGACTGCTAAACTAAGAAAATCATAAAACAAAAGGGATACCACTATAAACTTTATGACATGTTAGATGCCTAAACAAGGAGTAAATCTGATGGAAAGGACTTGAAAAGCATTCCAAGATCCTGAACCACCTAGGAATGTTCCAGTTTTTTTTAGACAATGTATTTACAAGTTGAATTGGTCCTGCATTTTGAAACTTATCCAAACCTATTGATAACAAGTCCCAAGATATGTATATTATAAACTAATTTGCTTCCAATGTGATTAAAGCAACTTCATCTTATTTGTATCAGACTCTGCATCAGCTGGTTAGGGCCACTTGGAAGCTAGAAACAGAGAATTCCATCTACTGTGATAAGGAATACGATATGTAGAAAACACAGACACAAATAATCATTTGCTTAACTATTGTTCTTTGTAAAAAATCTCATGATTAAGAGATTCAGAATTTCATAATTAAGATATTTTATAATCTCATAATTAAGAAAATTCATCCTCTATTTTGGACCACTCAGTCTGTATCAAATCAGCCCATATTATAGGAAATAAATTAGAATGAAATATTATACATAATCAATTTCATTAGTTGTACAGGTAATAATTAGCCTATATATGTCTTCCTTTGTATCCAGAAAAGATTAATGAATGAGAAAAATTATATTCTCTTGTGTTTATGGTATCAAAGCTTGGGTTCTATAGGAATCATTTTTTTTCTTTCTTTCAACCTTAATTGCTGAAAGTCCTCTATTCTGTCACTGTCCAAATCAGCCCCAACTACTTCTTTGTTTGCTTATGAGAAACCTATGCTACTATGTTTGGAGGAGAGAAGATGAAACCAATGCCTCCATCTCCAACAAGCAGCTTAGGTGACAATCCATCCTTGCTGATTACAACGTATAATCTCAATGGACAAAATTTTCTTTATTGATCTCAGTCCATAAAATTGTACATTCAAGAAAGAAGAAAGATCGACTATTCGACCAAAACAACAATGACACCTGCAGAGGATGATTCCAAGTTCGAAGTACGAGATTCTAAAAATACTATGATCATATCATGGTTGATAAACTATATAGAACCAGAAATTAGCCAAACATATATATTTTTACTAATAGCAAAAGAGTCATGGGATGATGTGGTCGAGATATATTCAAATATGAGAATTTCAGGCCAAGTATTTGATATCACAAACAAGATCAAAGAGATTAAACAAGGTAATACTAGTGTTACAAAATACTTTAATATCTTGAACACACTGTAGCAAGAGCTTGATATTTTTTATGATTTTGAGTGGTCATGTGTTGCTGATAGTGTTCAATACATAAAAATGCTTGAGAGGGATTGAGCATTTTAATTTTCGGCAAGTTTAAACAAAGAAATAGATGAGGTTTGCGGACAGATATTGGGGAAGGATCCATTGCCAACTCGCCAAACTATATTCTCCAAAGTTAGGAGGGAGGAAAGTAGAATACAAGTCATGATACAATCTTCCACTCCATCTATAGTTGTGAAAACTTATGTACTTACTATGACAACTGAAATTAATTCTTTTGCTAATGTTATGAAACATAAATAAAGGGAGATGATAAAAGAGAATTATGGTGTGATTTTTGTAATAAACTAACACACATAAGAGAAACTTGCTGGATGATACATGGAAAACTAACAAACTGGAAGAACAATCAAGTTCTAGATAAGGCTAATAGCTAAGAATTTTAAATAGATAATCAATCTGCCAACACCTCTAAAGGAGTCAAAACGGCTCTGTTCAGTAAGAAACAAATTGATCAATTGTTTAAGTTTCTAAACCAGTCCTAAAATCCTAATCCTTCTCCTTCATCAGCTTGCTCTTTGACTAAGAAAGGTAATTGTTGACAGCCTTGTCTGCTTCTTTTGGTCTTAAGGCTCCTTGGATCATAGATTCAAGTGCAACAAACCATATGACTAGCCTTTCACACTTGTTTTCCTCCTACACACCTTGTCTTGGAAACTCTAAAATAAAAGTTGCTGATGGATCACTTTCTTATATAGCAAGAAAAGGCACAATGGTAATTTCAGATTTTATTGTATTAAATTCTATACTTCATGTTCTTAACTTGTCTTGTAACTTATTGTTTATTAGAAACTCACAAAGGATTTGTATTGTATTGCGAAATCCTTTCCTTCTCATTGTGAATTTTAGAACCTATATTTGGGGAAGACAATTGGCAGTGCTAAAGATAATGAAGGACTTTATTATCTTGAAAAGGATGCTACTTGGAATGGATAAGATCAGTTGACAATAAATAGTAACACTCCTACTAATAGTGAAATAATGTTGTGGAACTATAGACTAGGCCACCCAAGCTTTCCTTATTTGCAAACGTTTTTACCTTCAAACAATAATAGTTCTTTATTTCAATGTGAAATTTGTCAATTTGCTATGCACCATTGCACTATTTTTCTTTCTCGACTTTACAAAGAATCCAAACCATTTATTCTTATATATAGTGACATTTGGGGTCCTAAAGTAACAATTTGTCTAGAACCAAATGATTTATAACATTTATTGATGACCATACAAGAATATGTTGGCTTTACCTCTTAAAAGAAAATTTTGATGCTGAAAAACCTTTTAAAAACTTTTATACCATGATCGAAAATCAATTCCAAACAAATGTACAAATTTTGAGAATTGACAATGGTAGAGAATACTTTAATACCATTCTTGGTTCCTACTTGTTAGAGTATAGAATAATCCACCATACTTCATTTGTTGATAGCTCCCAATAAAATGGTATTGCAGAACGAAGAAATAGACACCTAATTGAAGTAGCATGCTCTCTTTTATTTACCACTTATGTTCCTAAATATCTTTAAAGAGATGTCATTCTTACCAAGGTTCTTAATTTTGTACCGTACTGACGTTTTGAGTTTTGCTCGATACAGTACGGTATGGGCGTACCGAGTAGTATACTAGGGTGTATCGCTCTATGTGTGTGTGTGTATATGTGTGTGTGTGTGTGTGTGTGTATTATATAAAAATATAAAAAATAAGAAAAAGGAGGTGTACGCTACCTCGGTGACATCGCCTCCTTTTCTTCTCCTTATCTGTGGCGTTCAGCGAAGACGTTGAAGGCCACAAAAGTCTCCAAAGAACACGGCGAAGGCCGCAAGCGTCTCCATCCTTCGGCGAAGAACGGGGCGAAGAAGAAGCCGAGCCGTCGCCTCTCCGTTACCTCCTGGATAGGGATCGTCAAGGGAGGGCACCGCCGGATCGGGAAGCGTCAAGGTTCTCCCAATTCTCCCTCTTTTTTGAGCGCCTACTCCCTCTTCTCCCTCGACGCTTCTTCTTTCCTCACCACAATTAGGCTAATACCGCCCGATAGCGGGTGGCGACGATCAAAATATCAACTGTTACCAACCGATACAATCCTATATCATCTAATACGGGGCTAGGTCAACGGTACTGCCCGATAGCAAGCGGTCTACTGGTAAACCGGTACGTACTGCTCGGTGTGGGAGGTATCACTCGAAATTAAAATCCTTGATTCTTACTACTTCATATTTGATTAATCAAACAGCTACCAGAATATCTAATCTTCAAACACCTCTTGATCATTTGTCCTCCATTTATCCACATGTAAAATTGTTTAACTCTTCCACATAAAGGTAGTTAGGTGCATTTCTTTTATTCATATTTATAATCATCATTGAAGTAAACTTAAACCTTGTGCATTAAAGTGTATGTTCATTAGCTACTCCTTGTCTCAAAAGGGTTACAAATATTATGATCATATATCAAACAAAAAGTATATCACTATGGATGTCACATTCTTTAAGAGAATTTTAACCAAGAAGATTATTTTTAGGAATACCAATCTTGAATTCTTTATTAGATTCATCTCCTACTTTCACTCTACCAAACTTACCTGCCAACAACTGACTAGTCCTATTGATACTCCGGAATCCAAATTTTCAGCACCATAACATAAATCTCAAATGCCGCAACATGCTATTGGACAGTCTAGTTCAAGGGGAGATATCACTATGATTATACCTAAGCTTCGTGTGTATTTAAGACAGTGAAATTTAGGAAAGGTCGATGTTTACCCTCCTGAGTACTGCTAAGAGTTTGAATCAATAGCACATCCAGATATAAACACAAGTAACTCTATTCCTTCCTCAAATCTCTCAAATCTTGATGTTCCCATTGCCATTTGAAAAGGAATTAGATCTTATACGATACATCCTATATTTAAATATATATCCTATCATAGATTGTCTCCAGCCTTTAAAGCTTTTACACCTCACTTGTCTAGTTTAAAATTTTAAAAAATATATATGATGTTCTATTAATTCCAGAATGGAGAGAGAGTTATGGAGGAGATGAGAACTCTTTAAAAGAATGATACTTGAATTGTGGTGCATCTGCAGAAGGGGAAGAATCCAATGGGATGCAAATAGATGTTTACTGCTAAATATAAGGCAGATGATTCTATTACTAGATACAAAACCAGATTGGTTGCAATAGGATTTACTTAAATATATGGTATTGAACTATTGATTACTAAGAAACATTTGCTCCGATTGCAAAACTAAATACTATTCGAGTATTGTTATCTCTTGCAGCTAATTTTGAATGATCTTTACATTAATTAGATGTGAAAAATACCTTTCTCGATGGAGAGCTAGGAGAAGAAGTGTACATGGATCTGCCACCCGACTTTGAGAATTTGCATGGTGTGCAAATTGAGAAGACCTCTTATAGTCTTAAGCAATCACCATGTGTATGGTTTGAGAGGTCCACAAGGTTAGTTCGTGGCCATAGTTACACTCAAAGTCACTCGGACAGTACAATGTTCTATAAACACTCAAATAAGAGAGATATTACTATTCTTATAGTTTATGTTGATGATATTATCATAACAAATAATGATGTCTCAGAATTAAAGAAATTAAAGTATATCCTAGCCAAAGAGTTTAAAATTAAAGATCTTAGCTAGCTAAGATATTTTTTGGGCATAAAAATATCAAGATCAAATAATGGGATATTTGTTTCACAAAGAAAATACACCCTGGATCTTTTAGAAGAGACATGGATGCTTAGTTATAAACTTATGGACACTCCAATAGATCTCAATCATAAATTGAGATGTCCTTTTCAAAGAGCCACGGTAGATGCAATCAAATATCAAAGATTGGTAGGTTAGTTGATTTACCTATCTCATACTCACCTAGACTTGGCATTTGCAGTGATTGTAGTGAATCAATTTATGCATTCACCACATGGAGAACAACTAGAGATAGTATACAAGATCCTTAGATATCTGAAAAGGACTCTAGGCAAGGGATTATTATTCAAAAAGGACAAGTATATAAGAATTGAGACCTCCATTGATGTTGATTGGGCAAGATCAATAAGTGATCAGAGATCAACTTCAGGATATTGTACATTTATTGGAGTTGGTGACTTGGAGGAGCAAGAAGCAGACAGTTGTTGCTAGAAGTAATGCTGAAGCAGAGTTCAGTAGTAACACAAGGTATTTGTAAACTCTTATGGTTAGAAATGCTTCTAAAATAATTACGAATACCCACTGAAACTTTTATGAGGCTATACTATGAGTCTATGACAATAAGGCTACTATCAACATTGCTCATAATCTAGTGCATCATGATAGAACAAAACATGTTGAAGTAGATCGACATTTCAAAAAGGAGAAAATTGAAGAAGGAAATGTATACATACCTCATTTTCTTACAAAGAAGCAACCAACATATATTCTTACTAAACGGCTTCAAAGATCTTATGAGGATCTAACTAGCAAGTTGGGAATGATTGACATCTTCGAGGTAGCTTGAGAGGTAATATAGAAAATCCTATGATTAAGCAATTTTGAATCTCATAATTAAGAAATTTTATAATCTCATAATTAAGGGAATTTATCTCCTATTTTGGGTCACTCAATCAGTATCAAATCAGTCCATATTATAAGAAATGAATTAGAATAAAATATTATAGAAAAATCAATTTCCTTAATTGTACATATTATAATCAATTGCCTATATATGTCTTTCTTTATATATAAAAAAATTAATAAATAAAAAATTATATTCTCTTGTGTTCATCCTCTGATTAATTTATGAAGAAATATGAACATTCCTTTATCAAGACAAATATTTGTTTTATAGGGAACAGTTAGATTCAAAGTGGGCCAAGGCAATGGGTATCTAGTCCACCATTTCACATGTGACTGCAATGAAAAAAAATATATAATTTACGGTCACTAGAATTAATATAACAAACAAGTAAAATAAATCATGGAAAGTTATTTTTGTACTTCTGTCATGATAAAGATGACCAAACTACTATAGAATATCCTCAAACCTTGTATTAGTGAGAGCCTCATATATCCTTTTTTAATTTTTATTTTATACACGTGCATGATGCAGATAATTATAAGCAATCATTAATAGTAAATTATGAAAATTAGAACATTTAGTCCCACATTGATTGAGGAGTAGGAGAACCAAGAGCTTATAAGTCTGTCGGGTCACCCTTATACTCAAAGGTGCCTTTTAGGGCTCACAAGCCCCGAAAGGGCAAAACCGTGTAGGCACGCCCAAAGCGGACAATTCCTCGCGAGCCTACCGAGTCGCACCAATGACGACCAAATATTGACTTATTAGATTGGTGCTAAAAGGAGGGCCATGAGCCCTTGACTCTCTTACAAGAGATAGCACTGATAAAGACATTTCATCATACATTGATTGAGCAGGAGAACCAATAGCTTATAAGTTCGTCGGGTCACCCTTACACTCGGAGGTGCCTTTTGGGGTTCACAAGCCTCAAAAGGGAGCTTATGGGGTCGCTCCAATGATAACCAAATGTTGACTTATCAAATTAGCCCTAGAAAGAGGGCCATGAATGTTAGTTTGGCAAGTCCCATAGTCCCACATCAGGAAAAACAAGTTTGGTATCTCTTGTTTAAACTATAAATAAGGGTCTGAGCTTTGAAGTCAGATGCACCACAAGAAAAACCTAAGTGTTTACTTTGGGTTTAAGTCCACACTCAGTTAAATAGTTTGGGCTTATAGATTTGGGTTTTTCTTGTTTAGTATTTTCTGATGTTTTATGGCCTAGGAACATCTTCCTAAGGCATTTGTAATTGTCCCTCTTTTATAATAGTGATTTGCTCCTCCTTCGTCCGTGGATGTAGGTCAATTGACCGAACCACGTAAATTTGGTGTTCTGGTGTTCTTGTCTCTCCTTTTATTTGTTTTCCGCTTTATTGTCTTGTTGGATTGCCAAATTACCTTTTTAGATAAATATCCTGGGGCTAGCTCTAACAAACTGGTATCAGAGCCTAGTTTCGGGATCTTTTGGCAACAATGACAATAACAAAGATCGTCGTCGAGAAATTCGATAGAAATGTCAACTTCGGCATGTGGCAACTTAAGATGGAAGCCATTCTGGTTCAAGACGGAGTTGATTTGGCACTACAGGGAGCAGAGAACATTCCAGATGGTATGACAAAGGAAGATCTTGCGGGTATGGATAAGAAGGCCCGATCATGCATCATCCTAAATCTCTCTGATGAGGTTTTACGGGAGGTAGCTACGGAGACTACGGCTAAGAGCATGTGGGACAAGCTTAAAGCCTTGTACATGAAGAGGACAGTGGAGAATCGTCTCTACTTGAAGCAGAGTCTATATATGCTTCGGATGACTGAAGGTACATCTATACTCTCACATCTTGATAAGTTTGATTCTTTGGTTATGGATTTGGAAAATATAGATGCAAAAATTGATGATGAGGATAAGGCTTTGTTACTCTTGTGTTCTCTTCCCCAATCTTTTAAGCATTTCCGTGATACTTTGATTTATGGAAAAGAAACAGTTTTGTATCAAGAAATTAAATCTGCATTGAAATCTAAGGAGCAGATAGACAAGAATATCACTGGGGAAAGTAGAGAGAATCAGTCTGAGGGTCTGGTTGTCAGGGGTAGAATGGATAAAAGAGAATTTGACAGTAGTAGATCTAAATCTAGATCTAAATCCAGACATAGAAATTTGGAATGCAGATATTGTCATAAAATGGGGCATATTAAATCTGATTGCTTTAAATTGAAACATAAATTAAAGCAAAAGGGAAAAAGTGTTGAGAAAACTACTGAGTCCGCTGAAGCTAGTGTAGCAGCTGATGAGAATACTGGAAATATTTTCTTTGCTACTGATGATAGGACAAGGTCTAAAAATGAATGGATTTTAGATTCAGGTTGTTCTTATCACATGTGTCCCAATAGGGATTTGTTTTCCACATATGAATGTTGTAATGGTGGAATTGTTTTGATGGGCAATAATGCCGCGTGTGATGTTGTTGGTAGAGGTACAATCTGAATTAAAATGCATGATGGTATTGTGAGGACGCTCACTAATGTTAGACATGTTCCTAATTTGAAAAAGAATCTCATCTCTTTAGGCATCCTAGAGGCTCTTGGGTGTAAATACACAGCTGAAGGTGGAGTTATGAAAGTTTCTAGAAATGCCCTTGTTGTTATGAAAGCTTGTAGGTCTGGTAGTTTATATATTCTGCAGGGAACTACTGTCACAGGCTCGGTTGCAGTCTCGTCATCATCATTGTCTGATTCTGACATCACCAAATTATGGCATATGCGTTTGGGTCATATAAGCGAAAAAGGTTTGAGCATATTGAGCAAAAGGGGTCTACTTTGCGGACAGAGTACTGGGCCACTTGATTTTTATGAACACTGCATTTTTGGAAAGCAGAAAAGAGTCAGCTTCACTTCTCCGGCAGTTCATAAAATGAAAGGTACTCTTGACTATATTCATTCAGACCTTTGGGGTTCAGCTCGTGTTCAGTCTAAGGGTGGTGCTAGGTATATGTTGACTTTCATTGACGATTATTCCAGGAAAGTTTGGGTTTATTTTCTGAAGCATAAAAATGATGTTTTTCTAACCTTTAAACAATGGAAGGCTTTGATTGAGAAACAAACAGGTAAATAGATTAAGCGGCTTCGATCAGATAATGGCATGGAATTTTGTGAAGGTGACTTTGAAGAATTTTGCAAAAATGAAGGAATTGCTCGGCATCGCACTGTTAGGATGACGCCTCAACAAAATGGTGTGGCCGAACGTATGAACAGAACACTCTTGGAGAGAGCAAGGTGTATGATCTCAAATGCAGGGTTGACAAAGGACTTTTGGGCAGAGGCGATTAATATGGCCTGTTACGTTGTCAACCGCGCTCCTTCTGCAGCACTTAACTTTAAAACTCCGGAGGAAGTTTGGTCAGGTACTCTTGCTGATTATTCTGATTTTAAAATTTTTGGGTGTCCAGCATACATGCATGTAAATGAAGGAAAATTAGAGCCTCGGGCTAAAAAGTGCATTTTCCTTGAGTATGCTTCTGGGGTAAAAGGATACAGATTATGGTATTCTGATCCCAAATCCCCAAAATTTATAATCAGTAGAGATGTTACTTTTGATGAATTGTCTATGTTATCTTCCAAAGAGGAATCTACTAGTTGTACAAATGATAGTGCACAGAAGCAGGTGGAGCTTGAGATTGGTAGTTCAGATTCTTTTCAGTCGAACTCTTCTACTCAAAGAATGCCAGTAGATGGTCCCGAGTCTACTGACGCAGTTGTTCCAGAGGAAGAGCAATATTCCATAGCCAAGGATAGACCACGGAAAAATATTCGACCACCACAAAGATATGCAAATTTGGTTGCATATGCTTTGTCTGTTGCAGAAGAAACAAGTGAAGTTGGTGAACCTACTTCCTACTCAGATGCTGTTTCTTGTGAAAATTCCTCTAAGTGGTTGATTGCGATGAATGAAGAAATTGAATCTCTCCATCAGAATAGAACTTGGGATCTTGTAAAGCCGCCTTCGGGTAAGAAAATTGTTGGATGCAAATGGGTCTTCAAAAGAAAGGAAGGAATTCCAGGGGTTGAAGATGCAAGGTACAAAGCACGATTGGTTGCAAAGGGCTATAGTCAGGTACATGGTGTTGATTTTAATGACGTATTTTCACTTGTTATTAAACATAGCTCTATTCGTGTTTTGCTTGCTTTAGTTGCCATGTATGATTTGGAATTAGAGCAACTTGATGTTAAGACAGCTTTCTTACATGGTGAACTTGAAGAACAAATTTACATGGAGCAACCTCATGGATTTGAAGTTGATGGTAAGGAAGACCATGTTTGCTTGTTAAAGAAATCCTTGTACGGATTGAAGCAGTCTCCAAGACAGTGGTATAAGAGATTTGATTCTTTTATGTTGAGTCAATAGTTACATGAGGAGCAAGTATGATAGCTGTGTCTACTTTCGAAAGTTAATTGATGGTTCTTTTGTGTATTTGTTACTTTATGTTGATGACATGCTTATTGCAGCTAAGAATTTGTCAGAAATTCACACTTTGAAAATGCAGCTAAGTAGTGAATTTGAAATGAAAGATTTAGGAGCAGCTAAGAAAATTCTTGGCATGGAGATCAAAAGAGAACGAGGAGTTGGAAAATTATTTCTAACCCAGAAAAATTACCTCAACAAAGTCTTGGAGAGGTTTGGTATGAAAAACGCTAAGCCAGTAAGTACTCCTCTTGCTAACCATTTTCGGTTATCTGCTGCTCAGTCACCACAGTCAGTTGAAGAGGAACAATATATGGCGCAAGTTCCATATTCCAGTGCCATCGGTAGTATTATGTATGCAATGGTTTGTACTCGTCCAGATATTTCACAAGCAGTCAGTGTGGTTAGCAGATATATGTCTCACCCGGGTAAAACACATTGGCAGGCTGTGAAGTGGATTCTCAGATACTTGCAAGGGACTTCAGATGCTTGTTTGGAGTTTGGGAAAAATCGTGACACTTTGGTTGGTTTCGTCGACTCTGATTATGCTGCGGATCTTGATAAACGAAGATCTTTGACAGGCTATGTATTTTGCATTGGTGGTTGTGCAGTTAGTTGGAAAGCTTCCTTACAACCTGTCGTGGCTTTATCTACTACAGAGGCAGAATATATGGCAGTGACAAAGGCGATCAAAGAAGTCTTATGGTTAAGAGGTTTGTACGGCGAATTATGTTTGTATCAAGGCGTTACTACAATTTACTGTGATAATCAAAGTGCTATTCATTTGACTAAAGACCAGATGTATCATGAGAGGACGAAACACATCGATGTGAAGTTTCATTTTATTCAGGATACTATTACTGAGGGAAAGGTCCTTGTTCAGAAAATTCATACGAAGGACAATCCAGCTGATATACTTACGAAGCCTCTTCCGGTTTACAAGTTCAAGCAGTGCTTGGACTTGGTTGGTGTTCATTGTTGGTGATTGCCCGTTGGGACTTTTGTGAAGAAGGTGGAGCAAGTTTTGTTGGGACATGCCAAGGTGGAGATTTGTTAGTTTGGCAAGTCCCATAGTCCCACATCAGGAAAAACAAGTTTGGTATCTCCTATTTAAACTATAAATAAGGGTCTGAGCTTTGAAGTCAGATGCACCACAAGAAAAACCTAAGTGTTTACTTTGGGTTTAAGTCCACACTCAGTTAAATAGTTTGGGCTTATAGATTTGGGTTTTTCTTGTTTAGTATTTTTCGGTGTTTTATGGCCTAGGAACATCTTCCTAAGGCATTTGTAATTGTCCCTCTTTTATAATAGTGATTTGCTCCTCCTTCGTCCGTGGATGTAGGTCAATTGACCGAACCACGTAAATTTGGTGTTCTGGTGTTCTTGTCTCTCCTTTTATTTGTTTTCCGCTTTATTGTCTTGTTGGATTGCCAAATTACCTTTTTAGATAAATATCCTGGGGCTAGCTCTAACAATGAACTCTTGGCTCCCCTATGGGAGGGGACATTGATAAAGACATTTAATCCCACATTGGTTGAGTAGGAGAACCAATGGCTTACAAGCCTATTGGGTCACTTTTACCTTTAAAGGCTTGAGCCCCGAAAGGACAAAACTATGCGAGCACACTCAAAGCGAACAATTCCTCGCGAGCCTACGGGGTCGCACTAATGACGACCAAATGTTGACTTATTACATGGAAAAAAAACATCTACAAACTTGAACCAAAATAACAAATTCAAGTATGATTTATACATATAAGGAGAGAAATTCTCAATACTATTTATCACAGTAACTATAAACTGATGCATATTTAGATTTGACTAAAAAAGCAATAAAAGAGAGAAAAGGTAATTATTTTGTTTTTATTACTCCTCACTGCCCAAATAACTGGTTCATGAGATTAATAATGAAACAAATAAGTAGTTTTCACTAACTTCTTTTGCAATTAGACAGCTTTCCAATCAAATTAACTTCAACTTACCAGTCTATGACAAAAAGGTGCAAATGTTATCTTTTCTTAATCACCAATATTGAACTTAACTAACATTGTACAAATTATCAGCAATTGGAGGAAGATACTCCTATTTCGTGATATTTGGAGAGGATGAAACAAGAACCTTTTGAGTGGAGTAAACTATCTTGTATATGCACTAAGTTGGTCACTATAAGTAATTAATAGGGTTACTGTTTTGTTCCACCAGATGTTTTCTGGGCACTACTTCAATGTAAACATTGTTTTGTTGTCTCCCCCGTCCCTCACTAAAGGATCTCAGAGGTAAAAAGAAGCAGACACCAATGAGGAGGGATTGTCTAAAAAACAGGTGCATGTTTCAAAAAATTCACATTTTTGGTTTTTTGTTTTTCATTCTGTCATGACAACAGTACATACTGTGTCAACCAACATGCAGAGCATGGGGGTCAGGTGCTGAAATTAAGTCCTTGACATACCTCATGTGCATATGCATCAGAACATATTCAATGAATATAACTATCTTGAGAAGTGATTGGTATATCAGTATATCTTACTCAATTGTAGTTGGTGTAGCAACAAAAAGCTGCCTGCGATGCCAGACAGCACAAGTAGCAAAGGGAATTGCCACATCTCCCAGATATCTAAACTGAGGGCGCAAGGAAGATATAACAATGTATTGATGATAAGCAAAGGCACAATATTCAACAGTTCGATCCCATGCAGTCCACTCTGGCTGGGAGAGAAGGCCACTCACAGGCTGGTAGGTCTCCCAACTGCAATGTTTAAATGATAAAGAAGTCATCTCTGATAAAAAAAAAGGATACACTAACACAGAAGAAAACTACAGCTAAAATAAAAGGGTATGAGATACTTATATAGATAATGGCAATGTACAACTGTGATTAATCAATTCAATAAACAAAATACTGAAAAAAAAATCTCAAATGTGTGTGCAGTAAAACTCATGCCACCTGTATAGCTGGAAGTTCTGAGGTGCAGCACCCACAGCAGGTTTTTTGGAAGAAAAAGGATCGTCAGCTGCACCAAAAGACGACATAACTCCACTGTTGCCAAAGCCTGATAAAGGCATCGACTGAGTTGAATAAGCAGTTGCAGCCATAGGGCTGATCCTCCGTGATGTTCGATATGCAACACCAAGCAATGCACCACCATGCAAGCCAATTACCTTCAAAGCAAGATTGTTAAGATAGAAAACATGTAAATCTACCAATTTGAACAAAATGCTTTCGGAATATATCAATCAGAAAACACTGCACTATGATAGACCATAGGCAGCAAAAAAACATACATGTGGAACCATAGGCAGAGAGACATTCAGTAACCATAAATCTTAAGAAGACTTGGGTAACTATATCCAAGAACTATTTATTAGCATGTGTTGCATGAACAGAAACTTAGCCACTTTAATAGTTCAATAAGATAAGAAGAATATTAGGTGATGGAAAACATACTGGATCACTACGACCTTCAATAGACCTTGCCATGACATGTGAAGTCCCATCATCCAGAAGAATACGCACTTGTACAGTTGCTGCAGAAGCTGCACTAGCAGCTGCTGCAGCAGCTTGAGCAGCTGCAGCAGCAGCTGCAGCTTCTTTTGCTTTTTTAGATGAACCCCCTTTAATAATTGGTATTCGAGGAGGCAATGAAGTTTCTGCTAAAGCATATCTGTCACCACATGTATCCCAAGCGAAAAGTCTTCCAGTCCCTGAATCAACAACTGACCAATCACTGGCCTTGTACACATAAAACGAAGGAATATCGGGCTGTACGATTGCTACATACCTAAATAAATAAAAAACGAGAAAACATTAGCACAATAACACTTGCAGAAGAATGTACTAATTTAATTTAGTTTTATATACATGCCAAATATGAATAAGAACTAATGTTTGCTAAACCACCTGAGTCAATACAATATAGACAGTACAAACTAATTTGACTGGCGACCAAGACTCGGATTGCTTGAGTCCTCATCGACATGCCTTAGCGTACCATGTGTTAATATATCGGTACATATTGATACATACCAACATAATAAATCTATGAGACGACTTCGATACCTAAAATGATGAACCCTGGTATGAACAATACAATAGATTCTTTAATTAGGTAGCAGACAATATGTTTCAATTTATCATATGATTTGATTGGTGATTGTAGTAAAGATCATTAGTTAGATGGTGGGCCTTGTTGTATGGCTACTCCTTTGGATCTAGGTGACTAGGTTTTAAATCACAAGAATGGCTTTTTTTCTCTAAAAGGGTAATGCAGTGTACATTGACTCTCCCTAAACTTCGCATTAATGGGAGATTATCCACTGAATCACCTAATTAAGATCATAACAAGCATAGTACTTTATGCTTTGCCTTATTGGTTCGTACTGGTATACCGACCAGCTATTAGTACAATACGTACTAAACTTTACCGAGCCATACCGCGTGTACCGACACATGGTACATGAGGGCATACCAATGTACTACCCATACTAGTCTCTTATGTTATCGATACATACTGCCCATAGTGAGTGGTATGTCACAGTACGATAAACCTTACTTTATCTCTTTTCAACAGTTAAAAACTTGATATGTATGAAAATTTTTTCGATGCTCGGAAGTTCTAGACTCCTATATTGTTCAAAATGCAAATGTAGCAAAAGTCTCCTGTGGAATTAGATATGAACATGTTATCTGGACTAGCATATTTATGTGTCCTACGTTTTAGATTTGGGTAGAAAAGAGGGACTTTATAAGCTTAATCTTATCCAAAATCCCCTGTATGTTAGATATAATCAAGGTGCTATTGGCTCTCTATAATTTAGATCTACCATCTTTCAAAATCCAAGGAAAGATGACAAATATAGCAACTAGAATCAACAGAAATGGCTTTGATGGCTACTAAACTATTCAAGGGAAGCAAAAGAAGAACTGATTACAAAGTAAAAAAAAGAACATGCCATTACTACCAACTTATTAGGGTTAATCATAGGGCTACCAGTGGAGGCATTATTTAGGATGAAAGTAGTGTTTGAAAAGACAATTACCTAAGCACCCAGGCGAGACGAGGCAAAGCCTAAGTGCCTCGAAGAGGGTTTGAGTGAGTCGCTTTAAACAGGCATGACTTACACATGCACTTGAGCCTAGGCGTTGGCAACTCAGGTGTGCACTTGAGTCAATGATGCCTAGGTTAGCCTCGGTCAATCAAATTGAATTAGTTGGTTCAACTCAACCAACTATTTCAACCACTTATCTCCCCACACCCGACCCTTTATACCAACAGGAGAAAAACCTTACACCATCGTAGTTGTTTGTTCTTGTGTCCTTTGCAGTGATTTCAATAGGCGCTCGAGTGCTCGCCTAGGCGCTCGAGCGAGGCAAGACGAGGCCCGAGCTCCTCACTTCATGTCCAGGTGCTCGCTCGAGCCTAGGCGTCGAGCACTTCGGGCGAGCGCCTGGGTTAAACTAGGCGACCGAACCAGATTTTTAGGTCTGGTTGGTCTCTGGTGCTTTAGTTGGTTCAATCGATCTAACTAAATCACCGATATCAGGCTCCCTCTCGAGATTTCCTCAACTTCCCCAACCCTAACACTCGCAATTTTGCCACAGAGATTTCTTCTCCGCTACCGCTGCTCTCTGCTGCCACTGTCGTTGCTCGTCGCTACTATCGCTACTCGCCGCTGCCACAATTGTTGCTCGCCAACTGCTCGCCACTGCTGTTGTCGCTCGCTGTTGCTGTCGTCGTTCCCGTTGCCGCTCACAGCTCCCGCTGTCACAGCCACTCGCCGCTCGCCGCGCCCACTCCAGCTACGACTATCGCTTGCTACCGCTATCGTTGCCTCAACAGCCTCGGTCTTCTCACACTCTTCTCACTATATTGTTAATAGTATATTAACAGTATAATACTAACTATATAATAATAATAGTATTTTTATTTATTAGATTAATAATATATTATTTTGATTTTAATACTATTATGATTTATTTATTTATTATGATTTTATACCTAATTTTCTTAATTTAATAGTATTTTTATTTAAATAATTATATTTATTAATTATATTATATATTTTTATATTTTAGCGTCTCGCTTTGCTTGGGCGAGCGCCTAGGGCCTTGAATGTTTTTGGACCTTGGCACCTTTTGGCGCCTAGCGCTTTTTAAATCACTGGTCCTTTGTTCCTCTATCGTAAGTCGTTGGTTACTCTCTTTCTCTACCTTACATAGTTGATCGTAGCCGCATGAACCTCACTTGAGCCCAAGATTGCAACCTTCCTTTGTTATATATTGCTGCCTTCCTTTACCAAGGTGTCATATTTTGCTGCCTTCCTCCTTGGCTCCGCCATATACACCGCAACCTTCCTCCACCAACCATTGTCTATAATTTCTCTATCTCCTCTTTCTCCTAATATAGGTACCCAAAACAATGCAACTTTGATCTCTGCTCCTATTTTAGGATCATATCTTCCAATAACTTTAATTATCTATTTAAAACTATCTAAACAAGAAGCATTAAAGGGAATTCTAACTTGATAGGAGAAGCAAGCAATGTATTGGATCGTTCTTGCTCGTATTTCCTTATTACAAGCATCATTTATACTTATTTGTCCTAATTTTACTCCTTTTTGTCCTTGTATAGCTTTCTTTGGTTCTTGAAATATATACAAGACCATTTGTTGCTTCTTTTGTGAAATTTTAGACTTCTTAGTAATAACAACTTCTTTTCCTCTTCTATCCAGAACTCTCTCCCCACTATCATTAATATTTTCTATATCATCTTCCTCTTCAATATACATCTCCAAAATTCTAAATATCATCATTCTCTAGTAGAATACTACAAGATTTGGTCTTATGTATCTTTCTATCATTCTATAGCTCTGTAACTCTTGTTCTACATCAAAGAGACTTTTTCCATATTGATGCATTCTTAAAGTTCCCGACTTGATGTTGTTTTGCGTGAAGAATGCCACCTCAGTGGTTTTCTCATAGAAAGTAAAAGTCATGACATTAGAATCTTTAGGATTCTTTAGATAGTTGTATTTCTAACCTCGATCCTTCTTGAGTTTTTTGCTGATGATTCTTCTGAGTTACTCTCTACACTAGTCATTGTTCTAAAATATAGAAAGAATCAACAGATCACGCACTATGCTACAGCTATAGGGTGTTTTTTTTGTCCTAGTAGGGTGCTCAATCAAGTTTATTTTCATCTAATAAGGTGATGGAAAGTCCTAACAAGGTGTTGTTTTGTCCTAATAATGCTCAAGCTGAGATCATTTCCAAAAAGAGAGTTAAACTATACAAATGACTTATTGAAGGGCCATAAGAATGCATGGAAAGGTATGGTTGCTCTATTATATCACATGTTAGAACTGATAGGAGTCAAAGGAGTATAATCAATTTTATAATCATATATTCTTTAGGAACTATGTTTGTGAAATCAATAGATACACCTTCCTTCATGAAATCTAGAAAAAAAATACTTTTATTGCTTGACAAGTTTGTAAAAGAAATTCAAGAATAATACTTTTATTGCTTGACAATATACCAAAGTCTCATCCAGCCCTGTGCCACCCATTGGATTCTAGGGTGCTGAGATAGCTGACGTTTTGGGCGCTGCAGTGGGCTGCAGAAAACAGCCCGCGGCATGCAAAACGAAGCCATTTTGGGGCTTTTTGGCCCGATGCGGTAAGCAGTCGCACTGTAGCATTGCAACTTGTTCGAACATGTATTTTTACAAGCAAAACACACAAAACTAAGGCAAAACAGGCTGTCATGTCTCTGTTTAAGTATGCAAAAGCGACGAACGGCTCGTTGAACGAAGTTGTTGCGAGTGTGCGACAACCATTCATGACATTCTCCCTCACTTAAACTGTCGACGCCCTCGTCAATGCTTGTTGGTAGTTGTTGATGATTACTTCTTCATGTCGTAGGGCGTCTTCGAGCTCCCAACTGACTTCAGTTCGAGGAAACTTTCGCCACTTCACCAAGTATTCAGTCTGCTCAGCTCCATTGGATAGCTTTATCTTGCGATCCGCCAGAATGGTTTCAACTCGCTTCTCGTAGAAGGCTCTGGTGGGGGGTAGCCGAGTTGGAACACTTCGGGAAGCATCTTGCGGATTTGAGTGGTAAGCTTTCAAGTTGCTAGTGTGAAAAACATTGTGAATTTTGAGCCACGCCGTTAGCTGCAACCTGTAGGAGACCTTGCCAACCCTACTGATAATTGGGAAGGGCCAAATCGCCGACTTGCGCACCAATCCTTTATGTACTTTGTTCCTAAAGAATTGGAGTGATGCTGGTTGGAGCTTCACCAACACCAAATCGCCAACTTTGAACTCCTGCGGTCGCCTTCCCAAGTCGGCCAACTTCTTAATCTTTTTTGTCGTCTTCTCCAAGTAAGCCCGCGCAATATCTACATTTCGGTATCATTCTTTTGCAAAGTGATATGCTGACGAACTACTCCCAGTATACCCGATAGCCAAGGTGTAAGGAGTCGACGGTTTTTGACCTGTAATGATCTCGAAGGGCTCTTGTTGAATGCAGAGCTCCACTGCAAATTGTAGGAGAATTGGTCAATGTCCAACAACTTCACCCAATCTCATTGGTTAGCACTCACGTAGTGCCAAAGATATTGCTCCAGGAGCGAGTTTATCCTTTCGGTTTGGTCATTTGTTTGGGGGTGGAGGCTTGTAGAGAGGTACAACTTAGACCCCAACAATTTGAATAGCTCGGTCCAGAATCGTCCCAGGAACCGAGCGTCTCGATCACTCATGATATTGTGCGGGACTCCCCAATACTTTACCACATTCTTCATCATCAGCTTAGCCGCCTCCTTTGTTGAACAGTGTAGGGGTGCAGCAATAAAAGTTGTATACTTTAAAAATCGATCAACCACCACGAGTATCGATCCGAGTCTCCCTACTGCCAGCAAGCTTGATATAAAGTTCAAGGAAATGCTCTCCCACGGCCTTTCTGGTACAGGCAACAACTCCATAAGTCCCACCGGCTTCCACTGCTCCACCTTGTCTTGTTGGCAAGTGAGGCACGTTCGAATATATTCCTCCACATCAGTCCCTATCTTCGACCAGTAGAAGGCTCTCGTGGAAGGTTCTGTGAATACCCGGATGTCTAGCTCAAAGGGAATCGTAACTCTTAAGAGCTCACGCCTCAAATTGTCTACTCGAGGGACATAAACCTTATTCCCTTTTATGTAAACGAGTCCCTCTTGCATCCAAAATCGTCGTGCCTTGCCTTCTTTGATGAGTTGCATTAGAGATACTGCTTGGGGATCACTGTACAGTCCATCCCTGATCCTGGAAAGGAAGTTGGAGTGCAACTGACTTGCTTGGCCTCTGCCCTCTAACTATACGGCATTCATTTGCTCCACTTTCCGGCTCAATGCATCGGCCACGACGTTTGCTTTTTTGAGCTTGTACTCCATCGCCATATCAAACTCAACCAAGAAGTCCTATCATTATGCTTGCTTTGGGGAGAGTTTCTTCTGAGTTTGGAAATAGCTCAAAGCGATGTTGTTTGTCCTAAGTACAAATCACGATCCAATAAGGTAGTGTCGCCAAACTCATAAACAATGGACCACCACTGTCAAAGGACAAGACCGAGTAAACGAAAGTTGCTATCAAGGAAGCTAAGGAGAACAAAATCGATATAAACCCTACAACATGATGGTAGAGGCTATGCATGGGAGTTGCAGTCTGTCTTTTCATCAACTAACGGGAACTGTTCGGAGAACATAGAGGTGTTAAAGAACTAAGCAATGACTAAAATAGTATAAATAACACATTAATTTAAGAAAAGAAACTCACTTTCCAGAACAGCTTATAGAGAGAATAGAAAATGAATCATGTGGAGCAGGTGTGCTGATATGCTTCTTTGTCTGCTTAACAAGCAATTGTTCAGTTTCCATCCTGGATTTTCCTGTTTCAGAAATGGTGCCAGTGCTCCCAAGAGATGTATTAGTAGTATTAGTCAATTGAAAGTTTAATAACTTGAGCTCTCTTTCAACTATGTACATAGCAGAATGTTCTCTGCCACCAGGCGGTGTCAGTAGAGCAGCTACAGCTGGAAGAGCCCATGCATCGAGTTCACTTAAAATAACACCAATATTGGTTCCTGTAGCCACAAGATGTGGTTGCAATGGATGTACAACCATGCAGTACACCTGCAATATATACCCTTGTTTTCAGACATATTCCTTCAGGAAGACCAAATAAAGGTTCTGTTTCCTATGTGAATAAATGCAAACTATTTGTAATATGACTGACCAGTAGTAACAAAAAGAAAGAACATACCACGTAAGTACAAGGATCAAAGATATGAAGTATTCTTCATGGAAACTATAAATTATAAAAAAGTAGACCTCCAAGTCAGCTTGAATGGTCTTTAACAATTGAGTGATCAAGAAAGTCACCTATGATTTGAAACATGGTTAACCTTGAAAAAAAAATAACAATCATGTTATCATCAAAAAAATACCAGATTTATACAAAGGCCTTAGATCCATACATGGTTAACCTTTAAGTGCAATCATGCACTAAAAAGGAGCAAAATGCACCCAAATGCTTAAAAAAGCAGCAATTTAGCCTTAGATTTTACAATGTTAACAATAGTTTGCAACTTGAATTGCAAGATTAAAAACATAACCTTCAATTGCATCATATGTACCTCCAACAAAAACAGGTTCATCAATGCAAAAAAGCACCATCAATGAAACCCTTTGAAACAAGGGATTTCACTTAGCCTAATTGAATCTTTCTAGTAAACTATGAAGGCAGAATGTGATTAACTTGAATAATATCTTGGGGGTCACAACTAATAACCAGAGTTGCAACTGTCCAATCAATATAAACGACAAAGAAAAGAACTTCCCATGTCACAGAATGATATATTTGTCCAATCATTCAGACACTAGAAATTTAGTGACATACCCTGAGTTTCTTATTAGATGCAAGCACTTGTGGAGGAATAAGTGATGACAATTCACACAATGGTCTCGTCAAAGCTGAATAAGTTGGATGCTCGATAGCCCTGTTATTATAAAGCCAAAAGAAACCATAATGACCAATAGCATATCCCAACTTAAGGAAACATGCCTCAGCAACTAGGTAACGAGCATAAAGGATAGAACTTCCACAAAGAAAGAGGAAACGCATACCAGATATGAGAATCTTTAACACAAGTAAGAATATCAAGGTTTGGAGCTCGGGGATGGCACCAAGATGCCACACTATGACAAGCAAGTTTTGGAACTGGTTTTATACGCCTAAGTTCCTGCAATTGGATATAGACTATTGTGGCAAAAGAGACTGACAGAAACTTATGATGGTATGAGTATCAGGTCAGAATACAACATACCCTGAATGAGATACTGTCCCATATAACTAAAGTTTTATCAGCACCAATAGTGATGAGTTGAGGTGCACTTCCCATCACCCTTGAAAGCTCAACAGCCACCACCCCTCCATCATGTGCCTTGCAAAGGTTATTGTCAAAGTATATTTAGTCTAACCAGACACTATTTGTTTCATCTTAATCCAGAAATAAAATGAGGACTTATCCTTTAGTTGTTAAGAAACAAAGGGATATACTGAGAAATGAACTGGAAGAAGGCAACAGATATTCTATCATAAACCACTAGCAAAGAAAGGGAAGAAAACAAAAGAAGATTGAGCTACCTTTAAACTAAGCTTGGGCACAAGTTCACGTGAATCATGGACATGGTCTGCACTCCATATTATAAGCAGACCATCACTTGCCCCAGAAACTAGGAATACCTGAAAATGCAGACTAACATTATATGGTAGTGTACATATAAAAACCACAGCAACATGGACATACATGAAAAATCAAATAAAACTTTAATGGACTTATTTTTAAATGCAGATAATCTAATAACCCCTCTCACATATTTCTTCTGAGTCAACCACCAAACAAGAAATGTCGCATCTTTTTCTTTTCCTCCCAACTGACCTTGCCAAATGATGAAGAAACCAAGAATTACTGGATAACATATTGAGCAAATATCAACCATGCCTAGCATGGTTTGAGCCATACTTCCAACTTGAGGTGATGCGGTTTTCTAAATAATACCAGTCAGATTCTAGGCTTCCACCAATCGCAACCTTTAAGACAAGTTGCAAACTCCCAGCATGTTCTGAGCAATGTACGATAATAGGTTTTGTCCCTGCCTTGCTGATATCTAAGTATCAGCATGGAAGCCCTTCAAGAAGCAAAACCAACAAACATTAGTTGATTTTGCATCATTGTCTCTACTTATTGTCCCCTGTCTGAGGTCAAGAAAAATAGTTCTTACATAGACCAACCATGAATATTACTCATAATAGGCTAGAATGATGTTTTGTCCTTGGAAAAGAAGCATGGAATGGCATCATTTCTCCGAGGTCTGAACATGTCCAAAGTTCATTAAAGGTCTTTTCTATACTTCAATAACCAAAATGACAAGGTGTATGCAATTTCCAATCAGCTAAAAAACAATAAATATTTAAAAATTACTGGAAGAAGAAATTTTCTTAACAATTTTGGATCATTATACAATGTTGCAGGCTCCATACATATGCAAAATAAGAAAGCTGTGGTGTATTTAGTGTTTTGATTTGTTTTTGGCATCATTTCTGCCGGATATCTTAGTTATCAAGATATAAAATTATTATTTCGGATAAAATACATAAACAACATAAAACTTACCTAACGAACTATCAAGTAAAAGTCTAAAACTATAAAGGAAATAGCAACTTTATGATATAATTATCTTTAAATAATCATATAAGACCATGGGTGCTAAACTGCTAACAAACTTAATTAAATCCACATTTTATTTGAATTAGTAGCTAAGCAAAACCCAGCCATCCACTCTAGTATATTACAATTAAAATGGACATGTTCTGCTTTGCGAACTGCTTTTACAGTGAAGTAACTCGAGATATCTCTGCACCAAATCTAAAAGGGCTCATAGGAACTTAGGAATCAGTGAACAAAGCATCTCAAAGTTGTTATCATCTCTCAGTCACTGTGGAGAACCAAAGTCACTTTGATCAGAGAACAATATATTTGTATCACTGATAGGAATTCTTAGGACAATAACATGCAATATAATCCTAATATGGATAAAGTGAAGCTATTCTAGCCTTAAATACAATAGCCAAAATTAAACAAGATATTACCTCGCCACTAGATGAAATAAATGTCATCAAGCAAGTGATCGATCCTTTATGGCCACCAGTATACCTACGGACAAGCTGCAAAGCGGAGGAACTCTAGCTAACATTTTCAATAACAATGCAAGCAAATATTTAGACGCAGCACAGTGTAGGTGTCAAAACCTTCCATGTTATCATTGACAGAACTCTTATTACACCATCTGATCCACCAAAAGCAACAAGTGGGCCATCACCAGTAGCAGATCTGGATAGAAATTCCATACTGCATAGAAATACAAGTCCAGTTATTTATATTTAGATACTGTCCAACCAAGAAAGAATCAATGATGAATGTTGAAGACCAATGGAAGACCAGTTTGATAGAAAAGTCAAAAGCCCAAATGAAGGAGAAACAACAGTGATAATGAAAAGCTATTGACAGCTATTATAGACAGGCAATTGATTCTCAAACATAATAAAGGGTGAGATCCTTAGTCAAATAGGCATCCTTCCGTATCTTGAAACAAAGTCTTATTTGGACTTCCTCAGCATTATACCGCTGTATCATTTCAGAGCATCAATGTTGTACTTCAAAATCATTACAAACCATCAAACTACCACATCTTATCCTGAAGCCGTTGCAGAAAGTTCACTGCCAGGGGGTGCAGAAGCCTCAGCCAAAGGTTACCTTGACAACACAGGAAAGAGCAAGCAGGATATTACCGTGTGCCATGCCCACAGGCAATGTAACCATGACATTCTACCCTGCCACCAGTCAATTTGTCATAGCATGAGTATATGATACCAAATTTGCTTCCAATATAGTGAGAAATCCTTATTCTAAAAACCCTCAGTTCTAAAATTCTCCCTGCTCAAAGAGAAAAAAGAAAAGTGATGAACAAAACCAAAGAAGGTGAGGGAAACTCAAAGACTAAAGTGGTGCATATGACAAGTGATCTTCCAAATTCAGATCAGAGTTCAACAAGGTAAGATTTATAAGATATGAACTCTGTCTGGTCTACATTTTCTGTATCTCTACAAGAACACTCATCATACTTTCTCTGGGATACCCTAGAACTGAAATAGTTATCCAAACAGAAGAGCAAGACCAATTAATGTTTTATCCTAAGCTATAGGCAACCAGTAGATCTTGAAATTTTAGGAAACAAAGTCTTGAAGGACTCAAAACTCCAATTCATTTGAAAGGTAACTAGGCTGAGAGAAGAAAAGGAAATACAGCTATTTTTATTCCTTCAAGCAACCTAGAATGGCATAGTTTAGGACAGGATATAGAAAAGTTACATGCAGCTGATCTAAAAAGACTTGTGGTTGCTTAGAATAAAAGTTCTTCACCAAACATGGTTCGTTATTCCCAGTCTTTTTCTTTTACATCTTTCTCCTTTTCTTTTGTTTGTAGCAGCAACAATACAACAGTTCTCCTGACATTTTCTACTATATCAATTCAAATAGCCTCCTTTCCTTTAAATTGAATAGTTGCACATACCACTCCCTTATATTCTCGTTGTGCACAGAATCGTACTTCCTCTCGGCTGGCTGCTGCAGACAAACTTTGTAGTCCTTTGAAATAAATGTTGGGAGCCGACATAAGCCATTCTTTGAGATCCCTGTGTGCCGAAAACAGGTCCCATCAGTAACATCATAAACTGCAAGAAGAAATTCAAATCACCATTGGATTTTGCATTGGTGGGGTCCCCTCAGGGACAAGTGCCCTAGAAAGGGGCACTGACATTTCTCATGCATGTCTTGATGTCATCAATGAGACCATCTCAGCATTTGAGGATCATACACAATGGTCCTTGTCAACTTCCGCCATACAACTCATAAGGCAATTTCAGACATTTTGGCAATATTTATGGGGCCCAATCTAAACAATAAAAGTAAGTTGTAAGGATCTAACTATTTGGGATAGACTAAATGATTTTTTTTTCCACCATTGAGCTCTATGTAAAACAATATCTTACTAAATTTAGATCATTCAATTCTTTTTTTTAGTAGTTTGAATAAAGTCTTCTTATGAGTTTTTCTATCTCTAGCACCACTAATCATAATTAGCTTAGCTCATGTAATTACAGCATCCACAAGAGACAAGATCACTCATCACACTCAGTAAATTCATTAAATATTATCAATGAACAACAATTTAAAAAGAATAAAAATACTTCTCCATCTAACTTGGTCATGAGGTCCACAATAATAAAGTAAGGTTGGTCTTCATGAGGCCAGTATCATGGATCTTACATTTTTTATTCTCAAATTCAGATTGGTGGAGTGAGGATTAAAAACAAGTAATTCACCCATGCCATCCAAAATGACAATCATGGCACCAAATTATCCACTAGATTGGTTTAAGAAAGAAAAGACAAAGCAAAGAGAAGGTGGTAGATGAATTCAAATGGATGAGAGTATTTGGCTGAGAAATAGGACTTTCTCATGCTCACAGTCATCCTACCAATATGAATGGACCATAATATGATGTTGATAATAAATCTCACTTTACCAAATTTGACTTGTGGCTCAGAATGACATCATAAATAATGGCATTTTACTCATTGTGGTCACATAGCTAAGAATTAGTTCCACGTCAGCAATTGCAATCTACTTGTTCTATTATTCCAATAGAAAACTAGAAGCAAAACTAAGCTTAGTGACCAGGACATCATGATTATTGCATGTTCATCAGAATTTTTTGACTTCATGCATTTTACAAGTTTTTATGGATGTGTTTTTATTACATACTTGACACGGGAGTGCCCAATTTGCTACAATCTACTTATATGGACCTTGCTGATGCTATGGTATTTTTTTCAGCCCATAATGTTGTCTCAAAGTTTTCAACTCAGCCCACTCAAATATAACGCTCATGAGCATATTCCTTACACAAAGTTAAAACTGTTTCAAGAAACTTTTCTTCATGACTAAGGAACGCATTAAAGGAGTTAGTTACCAGCTGTAAAATACTTAATCTCGTAATTTCCTATGCATAAAGGGTTGTTTCATGCACTAGTACTTATTTTGATGTTTTAGGGTTAAAAAAGAGTTTAGAAACTGATGATATTGGCAGAAGCTCTCTTGGAGTGCTCTCTTAAACTCTGTATCTCTTGGATGCGTCCTTGAGTAGTGAGTCTTTTGCTTTTAGTTCTGTATCTTTGTTTATTATCCTTGGGGTGGTGAACTTTCTATATCCCTTTGTAATATTAAACTTAGTGGTGAGCTTTCTTTTCGATCTTATTAAAGTTTTATCGTTTGTTCTTTTTCTATCCAAAAAATTTATTTCGGTAAATACAATTGTACCGTCGGCTTTCTTTCAAAATCCATTCTACATCACCCCCGTATCAGAGCTAAAGGTTAAAGATCATGGCAAGGTGGAATGGAAAAGATGTAGTTGGTAAAGGTAGTAGCCATGAAGATGATGTTGAGTCATTGAGGTTGCAGCCAAGGTATGCAATTTCGTACCATACTGGAGATTCGACATTCGTTCGGTACGGTACCAAACTGTATACCGAGCGGTATACCATTCAGTATACCGCTCGGTACATATATATATATACATACATATACATACATACATATACATACATATATAATTTGGCGACGTCGCCTCTCTCTTCTCCCAGGCGAAGCGATGTCGCCTCGTTTATATATATATATATATATATATATATATATATATATATATATATATATAAGATTATATATATATTTATATATTTTTTTTTATATATAAAAGGCGACGTCGCATCACCTCGGCGATGTTGCCTTTTCCTTCTCCTACGCAGGGCGACGTCGCCGAGTTTATTTATAATATATATATATATATATATATATATATATATATATATATATATATAATATTTTTATAAAAGGCGACATCGCATCGCCTCGGTGACGTCGCCCTCGTTTATATATATATATGTATGTATATACATATGTATATATGTATGTATATACATATGTATACATATGTATGTATATACATATGTATACATATGTATGTATATACATATGTATACATATGTATGTAAGGTGATGTCGCGTCGCCTCGATGACATCGTCGAAAAGGCGACGCAATGTCCACTTTTATAAAATATATAGTTATTATTTTTTCGTTCCGTCCGGGTAGCAGACGTCCGTGTACCGATATGCTGACGGACCGTATATACTGCCCATACCAGGTGGTAGTATTCGAATGTATACATATGTATGTATATACATATGTATGTATATACATATGTATGTATATACATATGTATGTATATACATATGTATGTATATACATATGTATACATATGTATACATATGTATACATATGTATACATATGTATGTATATACATATGTATGTATATACATATGTATGTATATACATATGTATGTATATACATATGTATACATATGTATGTATATACATATGTATACATATGTATACATATGTATACATATGTATGTATATACATATGTATGTATATACATATGTATGTATATACATATGTATGTATATACATATGTATACATATGTATGTATATACATATGTATACATATGTATACATATGTATGTATATACATATGTATACATATGTATACATATGTATGTATATACATATGTATGTATATACATATGTATACATATGTATACATATGTATGTATATACATATGTATACATATGTATACATATGTATGTATATACATTTACATATACATATATACATATATACATATATATATGTATAGATTATATGTATATATATATATATATATGTATATGTATATGATTATATATATTTATATATAAATATTCTTATATATAAGGTGATGTCGCGTCGCCTCGATGACATCGTCGAAAAAGGCGACGCAATGTCCACTTTTATAAAATATATATTTATTTATTTTTTCGTTCCGTCCGGGTAGCAGACAGTCCGTGTACCGATATGCTGACGGACCGGTATATACTGCCCAATATACTGCCCATACCAGGTGGTATTATTCGAAATTACATACCTTGGTTGCAGCTACGAAAATTGTTGCGTAGTCTGCAAGAAAAAAAGTGAAATAATTGAAAAACTTCAAAGTAGAAACAACCAGCATGAAAATGATGTCCAAGAGTTTACTTCTAATAATAATACACCTCCTCTTCCAAGGGAGTCAAAAAATTTTGAGCAAGATATGGAGTCCAAGACGAATAGCAGAATAAATACAACCCAAGACTAGATATTCCAGAGTTTGAAGGTAAAATCAATGTTGATGAGTTTATCGATTGATTTAATATAGTGGAAAGAATTTTCGATTTTCATAAACCACCAAAATAAAAGAAGGTAAAACTTGTGGCGCTCAAACTTAAACGGAATACATCTTTTTGATGGGAAAATATGAAGAAACAAAGAGAACGTGAGGGGAAGAGTATGATCGTGACATAGGAGAAAATGAAAAGGGAGCTGAAGAGAAAATATTTACCTAACAATTATAAGCAAGAGATCTTTCTCAAAATCCATGATTTCAAGCAAAAAGATCTTAGTATGGAGGAGTACACAGTAGAATTAGATAATCTCATTTTAAAAGGAGAGCTTATGGAACCAGAAGAGCAAACCATTGAAAGATACTTAGGAGGTCTAAAATATAAGATTGCTAAAGTGGTTTAACTGTAGCCATATTGGTCTTTAAATGATGTGAGCAAGTTAGCTTTAAAAGTTGAAAAGCAACAGAAGTTTGAAAAGAGTTCTTGGTACGGGTCAAAAGAAGGCTATACAAAAGGAGGAAGTTTCAAGCCTACTATCCAGAGCAAGATGATATTAAAGGTGCAAGACAAGGGTGAAGGATCTGCTAGCAACAAAAAAACACCTAATTCTTCTACCCTAAGTGGCCGAAAATGCTTCAAATGTCATGGTTTTGGACAAATTGCTTCAGATTGTCCAAATAAAAGGATTGTTACTTTGGTTGAAGATCACTGTAATGGAGGAGAAGATGAAGCCGACAACGAACCAAAATATGATGATGATGAGGAAGAGGTTACCTATGCTGATCATGGTTTGTCTATTGTATTGCAACGTATCTTACAAGTGTCCTATGTGGCCAAGAATCAAAGTTGGGTAAGAAAGAATGTGTTTCATACTAAATGCACTTCTCATGGAAATGTGTGCTTGGTGATCATCGATACTGACAACTTTGAGAATGTGGTATCTTTGGAGATGGTGCAGAAGCTAAAGTTGGACACAATCCCTCATTCACATCCTTACCAATTATGTTGGCTACAAAAAAGAAATGACATCAAGGTAACTAAAAAATATTTAGTTTTGTTTTCTATTGGCAAGTGTTATAAAGATAAAGTATGATGTGATGTTGCTCCTACAGACGCTTGTCATTTGCTATTGGGAAGACCTTGGCATTATGATAGAAGGGTGTTGTATGATGGCTACAAACATACTTATTCTTTTAAGGTAAATAAAAAAAAGATTATTTTAGCTCCATTACAACCTTCTAAAATTAGTGTACCAAAGAAGGAAGTTAGCGCTTTTGTCTTATGGTGAATGCAATGGTGAATTAGACATTGGTGGTCATGTTTTGGCTCTAGTAGTAGTAGTGAAGAATGAACAACACAAGGAGACACCTACAATCATGAAACCAATCCTGGAGGAGTTTCAAGATGTTGTACCGGAAGAGATTCCACATGGCTTTCCACCTTTAAGAGACATCCAACATCATATTGATCTTATTCCGAGGGCTATTCTACCTAACAAGGCAGCCTACAAAATAAGTCCCAAGGAGTATGAAGAACTTCAAAGACAAATGGATGAATTGGTGAAAAAAGGGTTAATTCAGGAGAGTATGAGTCCTTGTGGGGTGCCTAGCCTTGTTAGTGCCTAAGAAGGATGGTTTTTGGAAACTGTGTGTGGATAGTCGTACCATCAACAAAATTATAGTAGACTATCATTTTCCCATTCCAAGATTAGATAATTTACTTGATCAATTGTGTTGTGCTTCTATTTTCTCTAAAATTGATTTGAGGAGTGACTATCACCAAATAAGAATGAGGCCTTGAGATGAGTGGAAAACAGCATTTAAAACTAAAGAATGCTAATATGAATGACTGATTATGCCATTTGAGCTATCTAATGCTCCTAGCACTTTCATGAGATTTATGAATCACATACTTAAGCCATGCATTGGGACTTCTATTGTGGTTTACTTTGACGACATATTGGTGTACATCAAGAGTGAAGAGGAGCATATAAATCATCTTAAGGAGATCTTTTTTATTTTAAGATAGCAAAAGCTTTATGCTAATATAAAAAAGTATGATTTTTTTACTCATAGTGTGGTGTTTTTGGGGTATGTTATTTTGAAAAATGGAATCATGATGGATCAAAGTAAGATAGAAGCTATTCTCAATTGGCCAACACCTGCTTCATTACATGATGTGAGAAGTTTTGATGGCTTAACTTCCTTTTACAGAAGATTCATCAAGGGTTTCAGCTTTGTTGTCGCTCCAATCACTGAATGCTTGAAATGTGGTAAATTCAAATGGACTAGTGAGGCTAAAGATGCTTTTGAGCTTTTAAAAAAAAAGGTGACCGAAGCTCCTAACTTAGTACTACCTAATTTTGACAAGGTGTATAAAGTTGAATGCAATGCATCTAATGTAGGAATTGGTGTTGTTTTGAGTTAAGACGAAAAGTCTATTACCCTTTTTAGTGAGAAGTTGAATGATACAAGAAGGAAATATTCTACCTATGATAAAGAGTTCTATGTCATTTATCGAGCTTTATCTCATTGGAGTTAGTATCTTCTAGCCAGCAATTTATCCTATATTCTGATCATAAGGCATTAAAGTTCATTAATCAACAACACAAGCTAAACAAGAGGCATGCTGCTTGGGTGGAGTTCTTACAATCTTATAATTTTATAATCAAGCACAAATCTGGTGTTCAAAACGTAATTGCTGATGCATTGAGCAGAAAGCATTCTTTATTATTAGCAATGGGAGTCAAAGTGGTTGGATTTAAGACATTCAAAAATCTCTATGAGAATTATTTGGATTTCGGCTCAATATGGCAGAATTGCAAATCATGTTCCTTTCAACAATTTTCTATCTTTAATGGTTTTCTTTTTTGAGCTAATGCCCTGTTGTGTTCCATCTTGTTCTTCGAAACAAGTAATTCTAACTGAAGCTCATGGTAGTGTTTTGGGAGAACATTTCGGTAGGGACCAAGGTCTGTCGTACCGAAGCGTACCGCCCGATATGGGCGGTACGTACCGGTCCGACAGATTACCGGTACACGGACCACCCTGTACCACTACAGTGCTACAGTACTATACTGTAGCACTGCTACAGTATAAAAAAAAAAATATAAAATTGTTCAATACACCAAGGTGTACAGCTCGGTACGCCCTGATATACCGCTCGATACACTGGTACCGTACCGTACCGAGCCCTGATCGAAACGTCGGTACGGTACGATACGGCGAACCTTGGTAGGGACAAGACTCTAACTCTTGTTCAATCAAATTTCTAATGGCCTAAGATGTTCAGAGATGTGGAGAGACACGTAAAGCAATACTGAGTGTGTCATTTAGCAAAAACAAGAAGTCAAAATTCTAGTTTTTACACTCCATTGCTAGTGTCAAATACTCCATGGAAGAAAGTGAGCCTTGATTTCGTTTTGGGACTGCCAAGAACTCAAAGGAACAAGGATTTTATCATGGTTGTTGTTGACAGATTTTCAAAAATATCTTACTTTGCTCCCTGCAACAAATCAAATGATATATCTCATATTGCTGATTTGTATTTTAAAGAGATTGTTAAATTGCATAGTATTCCAAGAACTATGTTATCTAATCGAGATTCAAAATTTCTTAATCATTTTTGGAGAACTCTTTAGAGGAAGCTGGGTACTTCTTTGAATTTCAACAGCTTGCATCACCACAAACCGATGGGTAAATTGAGGTAATAAACAGAAGCTTGGGAAACTTACTTAGAAGCTATATTGGCAAGAACATTAAGCAATGAGATTTTATTTTTCCATAAATTGAGTTTGCCTACAATCGTTCCTTGCATCATAGCATTGGAAAGAGTCCTTTTGAGGTTGTTTATGGTGCTAATCCTACTGGTCCTTTGGACTTGGTCCCTCATTCGACAACTAAGCAATTTAGTGGAGATGCTGATGAAAGAGTTAAGCAGATAAAGAAGTTGCATAAGGGTGTTAAAGCAACCATAGAAAAGCAAAATTAGAGGTACATACAAGCTGCTAACAAATATAGAAAACATGTGGAGTTTAATGCAGGTGATTTAATCTGGATTCATCTAAGGAAGCAGAGGTTTCCACCAGGCAAATTTGAAAAATTGAAACCTGATGGTTCATTCAAGGTGCTTAAGATAATTGACAAAAATGCTTATGAAATCGAGCTACCTGAAGATTACAAAGTGTTCCCAATATTTAATGTGGCTGATTTAAGTCCTTATCATAATCAAGTTGATGAAACAAATAAGGACTTAAGGACAAGTCTGTTTTAACCAGGGGAGATTGACACGGGAGTGCCTAATTTGCTATAATCTTCTTATATGGACCTTGCTAATGCTATGATATTTTTTTCAGCCCAAAATGTTGCCTCATAGTTTTCAACTCAGCCCACTCAAATATGATAGCTCATAAGCATATTCCCTACACAAAGTTAAAACTGTTTCAAGATGCTTTTCTTCATGACTAAGGAACACATTAAAAGAGTTAGTTACCAGTTATAAAACACTTAACCTCGTAATTCCCTATGCATTAAGGGTTGTTTCATGCATTAGTACTTATTTTAATGTTTTAGGGTTAGAAAGGAGTTTAGAAACTAATGATATCGGCAGAAACTCTCTTGGAGTGCTCTCTTAAACTCTGTATCTCTTGGATACATCCTTGAGTGGTGAGTCTTTTGCTTTTAGTTTTGTATCCTTGTTTATTATCCTTGGGATGGTAAACTTTCTGTATCCCTTTGTGATATTAAACTTGGTGGTGAACTTTCTTTCTGATCTTATTAAAGTTTTATCGTGAGTTTGTTCCTTTTCTATCCGAAAAACTTATTTCGACAAATATAACTGTACTATCAGCTTTCTTTCAGAATCCATTCTGCATCACCCTCGTATCAATACTTCATAATAGGTCTTAAAACATATTTTTGATTAATTATTTAGTAAAAGAAAGTATTGGTATTGGACCAAGATCTTAACAAGCCATAGCAAAATATTATCAAAACCAATGCCCTAGACAGTAGTTGCAACAGCAATAGCTACATCCAAAATAATAAAGGAATCAGCAATATTTTAGCAACAACAGTTTCCTCTACCAATTATGATAAAGGCAACAACAATCATAGGCAATGGTCAAACACTTAACAAGAAACACAATGAGTTGACTCAAAAAATAAAACAGAACTTCTTAGCTACTAAGAAATATATGATTAAAAACCTGATTGGATGATACCATTCCATCCAACTTTTGTCAGTCCAATTAAGAACCAGAAAGTAGGCTAGCACTTATCAATATACAAACTCAGATATAGTTTCAACCAAATACTAGCTTGTTGCAGTACCACCGTTACAAAAAGAGAGAGAGGGAGAGGGAGAAAGAGGGGAGAGGAAGGAGAGAGAGAGAGAAAAAGAGAGAGAGAGAGAGGGGAGAGGAAAAGTTACCATTTCATCTTATTTTTCTTCCTTTTTATTTTTCATAGACAAGTTTACTCTTTTAGTTCTTCGTTTCATTTTTATATTCTATTTCTACTTTTTGTTATTAAAGGTTCATTTTGCTGCTTTGTTTTTTCAAAATGTTTATGTGAGGTCTAAGACCATATAAGGCATACCAGTGATTTAAAAAGTGCTAGGCGCCAAAAGGCGCTAAGGTCCAAAAACGCCCGAGGCGCTAGGCGCTCGCCCGAGCGAAGCAAGGCGCTAAAATATAAAAATTAATAATAATAAAAATTCACAGTATTAAATCAAAATATATATTATTAATCTAATAAATACAAATACTATTATTAGTATACGTTAACGGTATACAGAAGGAGAAGAAGGAAGAGTGTAAGGGGTGCTGAATGAGAAAAGGAAGCGGCAACGGCAGCGAGAGTGTAAGGAGGCAGAGGCAGCAGGGGCAGGAGTGTAAGGAGGCAGCGACAACGGGAGTGTAAGGCAACGGGAGTGTAAGGAGGCAGCGACAACGGGAGTGTAAGGAGGCAGCGACAACGGGAGTGTAAGGAGGCAGCGACAACGGGAGTGTAAGGAGGCAGCGACAACGGGAGTGTAAGGAGGCAGCGACAACGGGAGTGTAAGGAGGCAGCGACAACGGGAGTGTAAGGAGGCAGCGACAACGGGAGTGTAAGGAGGCAGCGACAACGGGAGTGTAAGGAGGCAGCGACAACGGGAGTGTAAGGAGGCAGCGACAACGGGAGTGTAAGGAGGCAGCGACAACGGGAGTGTAAGGAGGCAGCGACAACGGGAGTGTAAGGAGGCAGCGACAACGGGAGTGTAAGGAGGCAGCGACAACGGGAGTGTAAGGAGGCAGCGACAACGGGAGTGTAAGGAGGCAGCGACAACGGGAGTGTAAGGAGGCAGCGACAACGGGAGTGTAAGGAGGCAGCGACAACGGGAGTGTAAGGAGGCAGCGACAACGGGAGTGTAAGGAGGCAGCGAGAGGATAAGAAAAAGAGACCTGCATACTTTAATACATAATATTTAAATGACTGTTTACAGTCCACAGAAAACCAGAGAAGAAAATGGTTGGAATGATATGTCATACATAGAAAGACCTGTTATCGAGCTCTTGCTTAGGAACATCACGCCCTCGCATAGTAAACCAAATCCAAAAAGATGGCTTTGTTTCTCACAGCAAATGACGATAAAATGTCTTCCTCTAGTGGATGGATAGGGTGAACTAAAAGCTGAGGATTGTTGATTGGCAGCAGATGGTGCTTCAGCAGCTGCAGAGGCGGTTCCGCCAGTGTTGCCAGAACCGCACATCATCATCATAGAAACCAACTTGCTTCACACTAAAGTACTCATAAGTTATGTTTCAGTAAAGCCTGTGAAAGACCACGAAGAAAATTCAAACGAAAAAAAAAAAAACACAACGGGAGTGTAAGGAGGCAGCGACAACGGGAGTGTAAGGAGGCAGCGACAACGGGAGTGTAAGGAGGCAGCGACAACGGGAGTGTAAGGAGGCAGCGACAACGGGAGTGTAAGGAGGCAGCGACAACGGGAGTGTAAGGAGGCAGCGACAACGGGAGTGTAAGGAGGCAGCGACAACGGGAGTGTAAGGAGGCAGCGACAACGGGAGTGTAAGGAGGCAGCGACAACGGGAGTGTAAGGAGGCAGCGACAACGGGAGTGTAAGGAGGCAGCGACAACGGGAGTGTAAGGAGGCAGCGACAACGGGAGTGTAAGGAGGCAGCGACAACGGGAGTGTAAGGAGGCAGCGACAACGGGAGTGTAAGGAGGCAGCGACAACGGGAGTGTAAGGAGGCAGCGACAACGGGAGTGTAAGGAGGCAGCGACAACGGGAGTGTAAGGAGGCAGCGACAACGGGAGTGTAAGGAGGCAGCGACAACGGGAGTGTAAGGAGGCAGCGACAACATGCTTTTGACTAATATTTCCACTATGACATTACAGTCAAACAAGGCCCCCCACCAATCACGAAGATCTTAATATGTGGAACAAAATTAACAATTATATTCCATGTAAATCATTAAACTTAAGCAAGTCAATAAAGGCAAAATCAAGTCAAAGAAATTAATAGGTTTATGAAAACTTGTTTAAAAAATCATGATACATCTAAAAAGCATGTATTGTACCTTATTTAGAAAAGCTATAATCAGGTCCACATTATTACTTATCCTACAGTCCACATTATCATTTGGAACCAAATATTTACCCAAAGTAGAGAAAGCAAAAGAAGGTATTAATTTATACAGAGGGATAAGAAAAGAGACCTGCATACTTTATACATAATATTTAAATGACTGTTTTACAGTCCACAGAAAACCAGAGAAGAAAATGGTTGGAATGATATGTCATACCATAGAAGAGACCTGTTATCGAGCTCTTGCTTAGGAACATCACGCCCTCGCATAGTAACCAAATCCAAAAATATGGCTTTGTTCTCACAGCAAATGACGATAAAATGTCTTCCTCTAGTGGATGGAATAGGTGAACTAAAGCTGAGGATTGTTGATTGGCAGCAGATGGTGCTTCAGCAGCTGCAGAGCGGTTCCGCCAGTGTTGCCAGAACCGCACATCATCATCATAGAAACCAACTTGCTTCACACTAAAGTACTCATAAGTTAATGTTTCAGTAAGCCTGTGAAAGACCACGAAGAAATTTCAAACGAAAAAAAAAACAAAACCAATAAAATTCATTACCTTCCTCCACGTATAGCTTCTGTAGGTTTTCCTCTGAACTCTGTCAGCATAACATTGAAGATTAGCTGATAAAGAACTACTATGCATGTTTCAGTTCATATACAATTGGAAATATTTATAATCACAAATTTAAATAAAAAGCAATTTGCAAGTGATTACATTAAACGATGATCATTTCCGTTTCTGGTCAAAACAGGAAAGCAAGCATTTTCTTGCTAACAATGCCATCAGCATAGGTCGCTGGAACCAAAGAAGTGTGACAGATGCACTACAACCAAATTTCTGCCACCAGCTTTATCATTATTAATGATCCTTATCCATTCTGCTTGAGTAAAGCTAATCCACCTTACTATTCTTCAAGTACTCTTCTACCTAAACAGGGTCCAGATAATATCTGTCATATTTCACCAACTTGAATGGTAACGTTTTCAAATATTGCCTGTAAATTGGTACATTTAACAAACAACTTAAGAAATAATTTAGGTGCCCTGTACTTAATATGAGAGCTGATACCAAGGAAAATGTTAACCTGCTATCAGTAACCATTATGAATAAATCAAGTTCATTAGATTGCCTTGTATGTTTAAATCACCATCTCATGTCACCAAAAAAGAGGTTACCAAATCTGTTTAGTTTCTGTTAGAATTTTAAATTCTTGAACAAGTTTATCAACATAATAGAAGAGGACTCCCAAACAAACCAGCCTAGTGCAATGTCCCACATACCAATAGGCATTGGCAGACTTGGCATATCTGGGACGCAGCATATAATAGTGGTAGAAGTTGCAACAGCCGAACTAAACTTGAGGAGGGAAACCTCTAATTTTACCGGAATAACTGAGTTATCACGAGTAAATTAAGAACTCTTATAAACATAAAGACTCGACAAAAAGACAAGTCCCGTATTCTCATCGTTAAGCCAATTGGTAATCTTCAAGCATCAACAGAAAACCAAACTAAGACAAGAAATGTACGAAATCAACTCGCGTACCAGTTTCTCCCTCGGCGAGCTTCTCCAGCTTCGTTCCAACCAAGCGCCGCTCATCGACGCCGCCGGCCTTCAGCTCATATATCACCTATCAAGAACCAGATCGAAGATGTTGTGAAAACCAATGTAACCCTAAAGAAGAAACAGAGTGGAACATGAAAGAAAAAGAAAAAAGGAAGGCAAGAATGAGATTCTCGGACCTGGCGGTGCTCCCAATTCCAGACGGAGACGTGGTCGGAGTTGTCGGCGGTGACAAGCCAGGGATAGGTGGGGTGAAGCTGGATCTTGACGATCTTGCCGTTCGTCTGGCGAAACGCCCGCAGCCGAAGCATCTTTCACCGTCTCTTCCTTCCACCGACCAAACCTCGATCAAGAACAAAGGAAAAGAACGCCAGATCTGATATTTTGAAATCACAGCCTCGGACCTCGGATCGAAGAAGAAGGGCTCGGTGGGAGATCCACGTCGCTCGCGATCCATCTCCGGATCTTGGCCTTGACGTAGAAGCAGAAAGAGTGGAGAGCGAAGCGGAGGGAGGACGTGGCTTCCTCGATTTCAAATGGGTAAATAAGGTTACGTTGTTTTTGGGTCGGATAAGAGAGCTACGCACATTCATGAGTTGGCCCATTAGTCTTTTTGTCTTATTGTACGTGCGGGTCACTTTAGGCAATGGCCGTGTCACGATAACATTAGCTCTGATTGGGGCAGTTATGTTTTGATTCCGTGGATTGGCCGCCTGCCCTCGTCGTCATCTCTGTAACAAACAGTCTAAACTTGCGGGAGACAATCAATAAAAGAAATTAAGAAACATGATTATCTATTGGCATCAATGAGACATATTTGACATCATATTATTGGTGAATGATTGAAATTAACTTCTAAGCTGACATCATATTTTGCAACGTTTGAAATTTGAGATCGAACCTATGCCCCAATTAGGCTCGATCGGATTTGATTGACCTTGATATGAAGAAAAAGATAGGATCATCGAGATAGGACTTGGAAAATATAACCAAAGTGTATGTCAATCATATTACCTATATTATCACCAATTATGTACATCGAGATAGGACTTAGAAAATAATATCAAAATTGATTTTATTTTATTTCTTAATTAAAAAGCAATTAAATAATTTTTTTTAATAAAAGAGAGGCAACGATTTGCCAAATTATTTATAAAAGAGTGAGCTTACATTTGCACTTGCTCTCATATATTCAAATTCTTATTTTTTAAAAAAAATCTATTAATGTAGATTACCAACGAGATGTTTTTATTGAGATTACGTACAAATTGTTTATCATCAATTCCCGATGATGCAGTATGCGCTATCTATCAGCAAATTGTGCGGCCTTTCACATGTGAACACTGTTCGTAGTTTATTCCTACCTTATGCAATATCTACGTTCTCATCTAGTAAATATGATCTTATAAAGACTCATTGTGGATATGTGATATTATTATTAAATCTAAAATTTTGGTGATAAAACTAATGATAAGTTTATTGGACTAAATATATTTTTGAAATAAGTGATGTAGGAAATACTTTGATCATGGATTTGGATCACCAAAGGACCAACTATTAAATAGGATAGTTAGACATTGCGTTGAAAAATTATCATGTCGAAAATTAAACATCGAGCCGAAGGATTGATTGACGTATTGGACATCGAACTTCGTGCTATATTTTTAAGCGTAATGTAGGAAGAATCAGATATTGCACGGAAAAATTGAATGTCGTGGGAAAGTCGATATGTTGTTGGAATGGGCAATATGCCAAAGAAAATGATGATATATCAAAGGTTTGAACAAAGTGTTGAAAAAATAGATGATATATCGGAATAGTATACGACATGCTGAAAGCTTCATTAATGTGTCATATGCATTGTTGATTTATCATAGTTTTGATCGAGGTTATTATAGATCAATTTGTATTTGTATTAGCCCGAAATCATGTCAACTTATTAAAGAAGCCATTGAGCTTCAACCAGGGTCGAATTATGCTTGTTAGAAGGCTAAATTAGTGACCTAAACTACCACCACCCAGGCTTAAGCAGTAGTATCACTTAACTCAACCGAAAAGCACTATTTGTGCTTTTTCATCATTTTCAACAATAATACACTCATGTCTATGATAATATCATTTAGATAGATGGTAGTACTGCCAAAGCCAAGATTTACTAGTTGTAAGTGTCCTATAAGTCAATCACGTGAGTGATGACATATATAATATGCTATATAATCTTTTTTATTAATAATAATAATAATATTTTCTCACTTTATGTTATGTGATAAATATATATTGTTATGTCATTGGATCTATACAATGAGAATTGGATCATAATGAAATTATATTAATGAGACCAATTCACCTTTAAATATATATCATAAATATTCTTAGTCATAGATTACTCGAGAAGGATATCGAAATAACCGAATAAACCGGTGTATTATATACTCATCTATATGATAGAGGCAATTGATCTCATAGCTGCTTATGTGGGAACATTAGGGATATATTGCAGGTGTTTATTAGAGAATAAGTTCACTGAATGATCTACTTACAGAATATTGGATGCTTAATGATACCTCATCATCAAACAACGATTCTATTGTCTCAGTTGTATATTTGGTCCTTAGACTTGAGACACCAAGGATATCTTGTTTGAATATTTCATTCTTTGATACCGAACTTATATATCTGGAAGTTCCAAATATAGCACAACCAATCATTGAAAATGACATCTAATCTTACAAAAGCAATTGAGTATCAATAAAGGATCATCCACTCTTAGTATCATAAGAGAAATATCTTATATATTTTCACTTAAGCATATCCCTAGCTAGAGTCACTCAAATTGAGAGAAAATGAGTTCCCCGGGAGAATCTGATAAGAATGAGACTCGGATGGATTCCATATGAGCTTAATAGTACTACACCCAATATATAGTCTCTAGGATATTATATGGATAAAAGACTATAAATATAAGGTAACTGAGGACAGATAAGTCCAATGGATTAGATCCCGTTGTACCATTTGGGGATTATAGCATATTGGCCTAGTACGTCAATAGTCAATGAGTTGAATGAATTATTATGAGGATAATAATTCATTAAATCAAAAAGAGTTTTGACAGGTGCAACTCATGGTCAATTCAATATTCGGCCTAGAGGGTCACACATATATGGTGAACAATGCGACGAATAAAGAATTTGATATGAGATATCCGATAAGCCCCTATTTTAATGAATTCATTGGGTGAGGCCTAATAGAACTTAGAGTGGTTATTGGATGAGGATCCAACATCCATTAAGGCAGATCTATTAGAGTTAGCAGTAGGAGCCCTCTATGAATAAGAGTTGGGGCTTCATTAGTTATAGGCTAGACTATATAGTCATCTACCTCTTATCTCTTCCTCCCCATCTCTCCTTAAGCCATGAACCTCTCCCGTATGAGAGGATGGCAAGAGGGCCGCTCCCTCTCTTGTCTACTATTACGTGGCGGTGCGCGTTCATGAGGAGAGAACTCATTGTGTGAGGAGATGCGTCATTATTGCATCCACTGTGTGGATCACTACTAGAGAGAGGTTCACGTGAGCTCCTTCATCGGACTGAGATTTATGATTTACGGGATATACGATCTCCCTTGGGTGAGAACAAATTAACAACTTCACACGATTTTTATTGTTTCGAGTTTTACGCTCTCAGTTGTTGCATAGTGATTTGATGTCTTTCTTTTGGGAAATAATTTTTGTTTTTATGTTTTTCTATGCATATGATGCTCTATGAGGTTTCTCAACAAGATTCATGACCCTACTATGGTGAGTGCCAGTGGTAGTATTATTAGTACTCCAAAATTTCGGAGATTTAAAATTTTGATTTTATTCTTAAAGCCTTTTAGGGTATAAATACCCCACTCAGGTTTGGTCGATGAAACATTTATTTGTAAGAAAAAAGATGTTATAAACCGTTATTTTGGGTATAGTTTGAGTTTCCTCCTCCTCTTGAATTAATTATAATTCTAAGTTGTAGAAAGTGAGAAATCGTGTGTAAAAAGAGAGTGTGAAGATTATCTCCTCAATCTTAAAAAAGATAAAGTTATAACAAAGGTAGTTAAGTTTAGTTTTAAAAAATCTTTCAAACCGATAGAAGAATGGAATGATTTTGAAAACAAAATATTTTCTTTAAATGTTAAAGTTATGAACGTTTTATTTTATACTTTAGATAAAAATGAGTTTAATTGAGTTTCTTCTTATGACTTAGCACATGATATATGACACACACTTGAAGTTACTCATAAAGGCACAAGTAAAGTAAAAAAAATCTAAAATTAATCTTTTAATTCATAATTATGAATTATTTAAAATAAAGCCAAGCAAATCTATTGGTGATATGTATACCCATTTATGGATGTTGTTAATGAATTCAAAGCTCTTAGTAAAACTTAATATTAATCTTGAATTAGTGAGTAAGATCTCAAAGTCTCTTCCTAAAAATTAAGACCCAAAGGTAATGACAATCCAAGAAGCTAAAAATTTGAATAACATTTCTCTTGAAGAAATCATAGGATCTTTTAATAACCTATGAAATAACATGTAAAACACATGATGAAGAGGATAAAAATCTTCTTAAAAAAAGAGGATATTGCTCTCAAATCCAAAGAAGATTATTTGAGCGAAAGCTCAAGTGATAACGATAAAGACGTCACTTTTTACAAAAAAATTCAAGAAGTTCATGAGGAGAGAACTCATTGTGTGAGGAGATGCGTCATTATTGCATCCACTGTGTGGATCACTACTAGAGAGAGGTTCACGTGAGCTCCTTCATCGGACTGAGATTTATGATTTACGGGATATACGATCTCCCTTGGGTGAGAACAAATTAACAACTTCACACGATTTTTATTGTTTCGAGTTTTACGCTCTCAGTTGTTGCATAGTGATTTGATGTCTTTCTTTTGGAAATAATTTTTTGTTTTTATGTTTTTCTATGCATATGATGCTCTATGAGGTTTCTCAACAAGATTCATGACCCTACTATGGTGAGTGCCAGTGGTAGTATTATTAGTACTCCAAAATTTCGGAGATTTAAAATTTTGATTTTATTCTTAAAGCCTTGATAAATACCCAAGAGAGAATAAATGATATTTTTAAGTAATCAAGATGGTCACTCTATCACACATCCTCCCATGTTCAATGGGATGAAATACACCTTTTGAAAAATCTGAATGAGGATTTTTTATTTTATATAAATTTTAATTTATGGAATGTTGTTGAGTTTAGTTTTAAAAAATCTTTCAAACCGATAGAAGAATGGAATGATTTTGAAAACAAAATATTTTCTTTAAATGTTAAAGTTATGAACGTTTTATTTTATACTTTAGATAAAAATGAGTTTAATTGAGTTTCTTCTTATGACTTAGCACATGATATATGACACACACTTGAAGTTACTCATAAAGGCACAAGTAAAGTAAAAAAAATCTAAAATTAATCTTTTAATTCATAATTATGAATTATTTAAAATAAAGCCAAGCAAATCTATTGGTGATATGTATACCCATTTTATGGATGTTGTTAATGAATTCAAAGCTCTTAGTAAAACTTAATATTAATCTTGAATTAGTGAGTAAGATCTCAAAGTCTCTTCCTAAAAATTAAGACCCAAAGGTAATGACAATCCAAGAAGCTAAAAATTTGAATAACATTTCTCTTGAAGAAATCATAGGATCTTTTAATAACCTATGAAATAACATGTAAAACACATGATGAAGAGGATAAAAATCTTCTTAAAAAAAGAGGATATTGCTCTCAAATCCAAAGAAGATTATTTGAGCGAAAGCTCAAGTGATAACGATAAAGACGTCACTTTTTACAAAAAAATTCAAGAAGTTCATGAGGAGAAATGAGACAAATATTGTAAGATGAGAAGGTAAGAATAAAAGTAAGTCTAAGAAAGATGCAATTATATGTTATGAGTGCAAAAAGTTAAGATACTTCAATAATGAGTGTCCACAATTAAAAAAAAAGTCAATCCAAAAAAAGAAGAAAGTACTAAAAAGCAACATAGGATAAATCAAGTGAGTCAAAAGTAGAATAGCAAATTAACGAAGAAGAAATAGCAAATTATGCCTTAATAACTTCCAATGATGACATATTTGACTCTTCCGAAACTTCTTTATTACATGAAGAACTACTTGAAGCATTTTATGATCTATATGATTAACTTAAAAGGATTGATAAATTTGCTAGAAAGGGATCATGTTTCACTCGTTAATAAATTTAATAATTAAAAAATAAGTATGACAACTATATGTCAACATCTTCCAACTTCTTACACAAAACATAAAGATTTAGAATCATCTAGCTTTGAACTTAAAAATGAGTTTAATTGAGTTTCTTCTTATGACTTAGCACATGATATATGACACACACTTGAAGTTACTCATAAAGGCACAAGTAAAGTAAAAAAAATCTAAAATTAATCTTTTAATTCATAATTATGAATTATTTAAAATAAAGCCAAGCAAATCTATTGGTGATATGTATACCCATTTATGGATGTTGTTAATGAATTCAAAGCTCTTAGTAAAACTTAATATTAATCTTGAATTAGTGAGTAAGATCTCAAAGTCTCTTCCTAAAAATTAAGACCCAAAGGTAATGACAATCCAAGAAGCTAAAAATTTGAATAACATTTCTCTTGAAGAAATCATAGGATCTTTTAATAACCTATGAAATAACATGTAAAACACATGATGAAGAGGATAAAAATCTTCTTAAAAAAAGAGGATATTGCTCTCAAATCCAAAGAAGATTATTTGAGCGAAAGCTCAAGTGATAACGATAAAGACGTCACTTTTTACAAAAAAATTCAAGAAGTTCATGAGGAGAAATGAGACAAATATTGTAAGATGAGAAGGTAAGAATAAAAGTAAGTCTAAGAAAGATGCAATTATATGTTATGAGTGCAAAAAGTTAAGATACTTCAATAATGAGTGTCCACAATTAAAAAAAAAGTCAATCCAAAAAAAGAAGAAAGTACTAAAAAGCAACATAGGATAAATCAAGTGAGTCAAAAGTAGAATAGCAAATTAACGAAGAAGAAATAGCAAATTATGCCTTAATAACTTCCAATGATGACATATTTGACTCTTCCGAAACTTCTTTATTACATGAAGAACTACTTGAAGCATTTTATGATCTATATGATTAACTTAAAAGGATTGATAAATTTGCTAGAAAGGGATCATGTTTCACTCGTTAATAAATTTAATAATTAAAAAATAAGTATGACAACTATATGTCAACATCTTCCAACTTCTTACACAAAACATAAAGATTTAGAATCATCTAGCTTTGAACTTAAAAATGAGTTAGTTCAAAAATCACTAGAATCACATGCTTTGAAAAATACAAAGAATGACTTATTTGCCATAACATAAATGAAAAACTAGAACATTGCTTAAGTAAGTCTATTGATAGTTTTGATATAATAGAATCACTTAAAAAAGAGAATATGTTACTACAACAAACACTAAAGGAATTTAAAATTGGAAACAAGTCATTTAATATAATTCTTGCTAAATAAGGTTATGTATTTATAAAGGAATGTATTATTTTCACAAGTAATAACACATAAATTTGTAAAAAGACTCACACTATATATTCCTCCTAAAGCTAAATACAATTTTTGTGAAAAGTTTGATCACTTTGTCTACATATGCTCTCTTAAAAAATATAGTCATTATAATTAGTTTGGGTTCCTAAAGGAATAATAAATGATTTAAAACCAAAAGACAAAAAAGTTAAATCTAACCACAAAAAACCCTAAGTTAAATGGGTACCTAAAACAAATCTCTCTTTTTTATATGTATATCTCTAAACAAGAGCTAGGAGCAAAATATGTCATCTTGATAATGGATGCTCAAGATATATGACCAGAGATCCTATAAACTTTTTAAAGCTTACTATCTGAGATGGAGGATATGTTACCTTTGAGATCAACAATAAAAGAAAAATCATTAGCATTGAAAATATTGGTACCAAATCGAATCTCTTGATTGAATATGTGTTTTTGATAAATGGTTAGAAACACAACTTAATAAGCATTAGTCAACTTTGTGATAAAGGATATAATGTTAAATTTGAATCTCATACTTGCATCATATAAATATCAAATAAGAATAAATCTATGATAGCTTTAAGAAGTGACAATATTTATATTGTTGATCTTGATTATTTTTGTGATACAACTTATTTTTTTATTTTGAATGATGATGCATGGCTTTGATATAGGAGACTAGGATATGTTAGCATGAAATTAATTTTATAAATTGAAACTAAATAACTTATTAGAGGAATGCCTAAAATTAAATTTATTAAAGATAAAATTTGTGATGTGTGCCAACTAAAAAACTTATAAGTAGTAACTTTAAAGCCAAAAATCAAATACCTTTAGACCATTATAACTAATTCACATGGATTTATTTAGACCTATTGATATCATAAGTCTAAGAGATAGCAAATATACCTTTATGATTGTTAATGATTATACTATATATACTTGGACATATTTCTTGGCACATAAAAATAATTATTTTAAATATTATACTAAATTTTATAAATTATTTTTAAATAAAAAAGGTTTTATGATTTGTTATAGTAGTAAATTTAAAAATAATGATTTTTAAAAATTTTATGGTATGACCACAGTTTCTCCACTCCAAAAAATCCATAACAAAATGAAGTTGTTGAGAGAAAGAATAGGAGCTTACAAGAGAAAATAAAAATCATGCTTAATGAATATAGTCTACTCAAATACTTTTAGGCCAAAGTCATTAACATGACATGTTATGTCATGAACAAGGTTTTTATAAGACCTCATTTATCGAAAACTCCTTATGAATTATAGAGTAATAAAAGACCCAATATTTTATATTTCAAAGTTTTTTATTATAAATATTTTATTTTAAATAATAAGGATGCTTTAAGAAAATTTGATACAAAATCTAATGAAGGCATTTTTCTTAAATATTCTTCTATCTCTAAAGTTTATCAAATTTTCAATAAGAGATCCTTAGCTATTAAACAATTTATTCATGTTGTTTTTGATAAATCTCTTGCAACTAAGAAAATTAATTTTATGATGATTTTGAATTTGATAAATTGAATTTGAATAATGATTCTTCTCTCTAAAACAACTTGGATACATCTATTTCATTTAACAACTTTTGAATCCTTTTTTCATGGATGTGACCTAGCCTATAATGCTACAGGTATGCACTGTTCATCTCATCTTGTTTCCTCTTGGACACACTTACATTCATGATATGTGGAGTAGTGTCTAGTATAAATAAACCATTATGTAATGTTCCTTTCATGATGATCTCATCATCTAATAATATCGAACAACCATTGTTCTCAAAAACTAATTTATATCCACTAATTATCAAACATGAAATTGAGATAATATTTTTGATAATAGAAGGAACAAAATAACATGCATCTAATGCAATAAAAGCTCCACTAGACAGATGTAGGGTGACCTCGCCTACGGCTACTATAGTAACTTTTGCTCCATTGCCCATCTTGAGGTCCATCTCATCTCTCTCTAGTCTCCTAGGTTTTGCCAGAACCTGCAACAAATTACATATATGATAAGCACTACCGGTATCCAATACCCATGTGTTATCATAAGAGTCTGACAAATGGAGACTGATCATGAATGTACTTGAAGCTTCACCAAGCTTCTGTTTCGCCTTTTCTGCAAGGTACTCTTTGCAGTTCCTCTTCTAGTGCCATCTTTGCCACAGTGGAAGCACTGGCCTTTGTTCTTTGCTGGGTCTTTCTTAGCAACCTTTGCTTTTCTTAGTCTGCCCTTGCCCTTTCCCTTCTTAAGAGACTTTTCTGCTTTTCTTTTTTTCCTGGTCTCACTAGTGTAGAGAACTGTGTTCTCTTTCCTAATAGTACTCTCTGCCTCCCTCAACATATTAAGGAGCTTTGGGAGAGTCACCTCAAACTTGTTTATATTAAAATTCATTATAAACTGTGAAAAGGAATCTGGTATGGACTGAAGCATAATATCCACACACAAGTTATCCTCTAGGACCATTCCTAGACCTGTGAGTTTCTCTATCCACTTAATCATCTTTCAGACATGGTTCTGAACCAGTGCCCCCTCAGTCATCCTAGTGCGGAAGAGGCTTTTGCATATCTCATATCACTAAGTTCTTGCCTGTTTCTCAAACAATTTGCGGACATGTAGGAGAATGGATCTAGCATCCATCTTTTCATGTTGTCTCTGTAACTCAGGAGTCATAGAGCCCAACATATAGCACTGAGCAAGAGTGGAGTCATTAATGTACTTTACATAGCGAGCGATCTTATCCTCACTTGCCCCTTCCTTAGGCATAAGCATTATGGTATCAAGGACGTACGTAATTTTCTTCGCTGTGAAAATAATTCTCAAGTTGCGGAGTCAATCCGTATAATTTGGACCAGTGAGGAGGTTGACATCAAGTATGCCACATAAGGGATTTGAAAGCGACATTTTCTGAAAATAAAGATGCAGCATGAATGAATAACATGCAGGTTTTGCAAGAAATAAATAATCAAGATATGGACTTCTATCTTAATATGCTCCCACTATTTTACTAGCGAGTCACGCGACACCCTCAGCACGTAAAACGGAAGTCTCCGGTAGACTTCTAGTGGGGATCAGGATCTAATCGGCGTCTTAGTGTAACCTCGAGAGACTCGACCAATCACACTAAGCCCAAAAGGTAGACAACTCTTGCTGATCATAACTCTTTGTGATTCCCGTCCTGTTCGGCCTCCGAATCACCATGGTCTCGAGGGACTCGACCAACCATGATGTTTGGTTAAGTTAAAACCTTCGTTATAAGATGAGTCTGATTTAATGATATACCCTCGAGGGACTCGACCAAGCATACCATGTCCTCAGGTCACCGATGATATCTCTATGTCGTAAGCAAGATAGCGAATCATGATATAGGTGAGCCTCGAGGGACTCGATCAACTCAACCTACACCAGGAATTGGTTCCTACCCATAACGATGGAAGGCCATGTGGGTTAATCTAATTGTCTCACGTTTACCGACTTAATATTATCGAGAGAGATGTTTATATGATTTGGTCTCCTAACATGACATGTCACACATATACATATTTAATATATATTTACATCACATGCAAATATATATATACATATCTAGTATGTGTATAAGCAATCACACTAGATGATCATGGACCACAACCTAATGTGATCAGGCCCGAGCCAGTAGGCTTAATCACTCACATCAAGATCTATGTGTGCAATGGTGCATCTCCATGCCCTGTGATCGTTTATCTCATCCTTGTCGGTTCCGTCGACATCTCGATGCATCTCCATGTATCATAATCATCCGTCTCGTGGGTCCCACTATTGCATCCATGCTCCCATTGCGCCTCCTCATGTGATTACAACTTAATCATAGGCACGCATGCCTAACAATAAATGAGAAACATAATGGACGCTCGCAGGCCCCAATAATAATAATTACAAGTACACACATCACACGATCCATGATCATCCGTCCACACATCATACATCACATCTATAAGTCATTATCATGTAGTAGGACTACTAGATAATAATAAAAAATAATAATAAACTAAATCTTTTAATTAATTAATATTCTTTTGAAATCAAGGACATGCAGAAAATTTTTTGAACTCTAAGGGGCATTTTCATAATTTGGTCAAAGGATAGAAATTGAAATTTTTTAAATTCTCAAGGGCATAACTATCTTTTGCTCAGAAAACCCTAATGCCCTTCTCCCTCTCCCCTGCTTCTGCTGCCGCCGCCACCCTACCGGCGGTAGCCTTTGCGGCGGGGGTCGGGGGCACTAGCCCTGCATACAGGCGGTGCCACCCCTGTGGTTGGGCGCCGCCACGGGCGGTTCTGCCCGCGGGGGCTGCACCCACAGTCGCCGCCCCTATTGGCCTCTCGCCCACGGGCGAGCATCACTACTGGCGCTGTGCGCGCAGGCAGCGCCCGCAGATGTCACCGCCTACACACTGCAGGCGGCTCTTCCTACGGGCGGTTGGTCGCCTGCAGTTGCAACTGCGTGTAGTAACAATTGTCGTGCGGAGGCGGCCTGCTTGCCGGCGCCACCTGCCATTGCGAGCGCTGTGGCTTTTCTCACTTTTGCGTCAACGATTTTGACATCAAAAGTTTTTCCAAAACACAACACATGCAGTTCAAAACCAATCTATCATACGAACAACCTGGCTCTGATACCACTGTTGGGAAATCTTAAGGGCGACATCACATGTGTAGCGGAAGAAGAAGAAAACAAAATCCCCTATTCCCAAAGAGATGTTCGTCATCGTGCGAAGATTGGTGCACAAAAAATCCACGAAACAAACTGCATATAGAATAGATTGTGTTACCTAGGGAGATTGTATATCCCTATTTTCTTGTAGATCTCTAGGAAAGGGTGAAGGAGGTCAAGCGTCCTCCTCTCTAGCGGTGATCCACACAGCAAGGCTGCGACGACGCTTCTCTAAACTCCAGGCCTACTCTAAGGTGGAGAGGGGGGGGGGAGGAGAGAATATGAGAGGCAAGCAAAGGCTCTAGCCTCTGAGGCTCTGAATCCCTCATATTTATAGAGGCCCCCTATCAAACCCTAATGGATCCTCCCCTAGTGGGTATTGGATCTGCATCCAATTACCCAAGCCTTTTAGATTAGTGGATCTCTATCCAATAATCTCTCATGGGCTTATATTGGATCTCGTCCATGGGATCCAATAATTCAAGAGCTTATTGGATATCCAATAAGATAGGGGCTCCGGTGGATATCTCATATCTGAACCTCTACTCATCGCAATGCCCACCATATGTGTGTGACCCTCTAGGCTCAATATCAAGCTGGCCTTGAGTCATAGCTGTCAGAACTCCTTCTGGCTTAGTGAATTATTATTTCTGTAATAATTCACTCGACTCATCGACTACGGACGTACTAGGCCACTACGTCGTAGTCCCCAGATGATACAGGGGAATCCAATCCATTGGACCTATCTATCCTTAGTTACCGTGTACCTATAATCTCTCATCCATCTAATATCCTAGAGATCGTATATCGGGCATAGTGCTGTCAAACCCATACGGTTTCTACTCGAGTCTCGCTCTAATCGGATTCTCCCGGAGAACTCTTTCTCTCTCAACTCGAATGACCCTGGCCAGGGATTTGTCTGAGCAAAAACACATGAGATATTCCTCTCATGACGTTAAGAGTGGATGATCCTCTATCGACACTCATAGCCCTCGTAAGGTCGATTGCCACTCCCAATGACCAGCTGTACAAGATCTGGGACATCCAAACCTATAAGTCCGGTATCAAAGAGTGGAGCACTCATATAGGACATACTTGGTATCTCAAGTCTAAGAACCAGATATACCACTAGGACTATGGAATCACTTTCTGACAATAAGGCATCATTAACCATCCAATATTCTGTAAGTGGATCAATCAATGAACTTATTCTCCAATGAGCACCTGTACTATATCCCTAGTGTCCCCACACGAGCAGCTATGAGACCAGCTACATCCATCATATGGACGGGTATACAGCACACCAGTCTATCCGGTTATTACGATGTCCCTCTTAAGTAACCTATGACCGGGATTATTTAGGATCTATGTTTAAAGGTGAATCGGTCTCATTATCGTGATTTCATCATGATCCGATTCTCATTGCACAGATCCAAGGACATCACAATATATAAATGCATATATGTAATAGACAATATAAAGTGATAAAAGCTAAAATATAATAAGCAAAAAGATTCCGTGTCAAGTCACACATGCCATCACTCACGTGATTGGCTTGATGGGCACCTATGACTAGCATTAAGTACTTGAGAAGGATTAAGAATCTTTTATTGGTATATACATGAGGTAGTCTTAGGATTGAGAGCTACACAGACTCGAGTTTTCAATCCGGTGTCGATAATAGTAAGTCTAATTCAGGGTATATGGTCACCTTGAATGGAGGAGCAGTATGTTAGAAAAATTCCAAGCAAGATACTATTACTAAGTCGACCATAAAAGCGAAGTATATTGCTGCAATAAAAGCAGCAAAGGAGGGAGTCTGGATGAAGAAGTTCATTATATATTTGGGAAGTATAGTAGGCACAAGGAGCGGATTCCCTTATATTTGCAATAACAACTAGGCTGTTCAATTGAACAAACCCAAGTCTCATTAGAAATCCAAGCACGTTCTAAAGAGGTTCTATCATATAATAGAGATCATAGCCCGAAAAGATGTAGCAATAGAAAGAGTTCCACTCGAAGATAATATCGTAAATCCACTAATGAAGTCATTATCTTAAATTGTCTTTGAGCGTCATAGGGTTTGATAAGGATCAGTTGATAAGGATCAGACATGTAGGTAATTGGTTTTAGGTCAAGTAGGAGATTGGTAGTGATAAGTGCCTTGTAAGCCAATCACGTGAGTGATGACATGTGTGACATACTACGTAGTCTTTATACATATTATTTTTATTTGTATTTTCTTACTTTATGTTGCATGTTGCATATATTATAATATCTATGGATATGTGCAATGGGAATCAGATTGTTATAAGATCACGATAATGAAACCGATTCACCTTTAAACACAGACCCTAAATAATTCCAATCATTGGTTACTCGAGATGGACATCGAGATAGTAGGGTAGATTGATGTGCTATATATTCATACATATAATAGAGATAGTTAGTTTTATAGCTGCTCGTGTGGGGACACTAGGGATATAGTATGAGTGCTCATTGGAAAATGAGTTCACTAATTGATCCATTCATAAAATGATGGATTATTAATGATAGCTCATGATCAAATAGTCATTATGTAGTCTCAATTGTATGTCTAATTCTTAGACTTGAGACACTAAGGACATCCTGTATGAGTACTCTACTATTTGACACCAGACTTATAGGTCTAGAAGTTCCAAATCTAGCACAACTGGTTATTGAGAGTGACAGTCAACCTTACAAAGGTAATTAAGTATCGATAGAAGAGGATCATCCACTTACGATATCATAAGAGGAATATCCTATGTATTCTTATTCAGACAAATCCCTGGCAAGGTCATTCAGATTGAGAGAGGAGTTCTTTGGGAGAATCCAATTAAAGTGAGACTCGAGTAAATTCTGTATAGGCCTAACAACACCATGCTTGATATATGATCTCTGAAATATTAGATGGATGATGGACTATAGATATATAGTAACTAAGGACAAATAGATCCAATGGATTTGATCCCCCTGTATCATCTAGGGACTATGGCGTAGTGGCCTAGTACGTCCGTAATTGATGAGTCGAGTAAATTATTAAAGAGATAATAATTCACTTAATCAGAAGGAATTTTGATAGACATGACTCACGGCCAGTTCGATATTGGGCTTAGAGGGTCATACACATATGGTAAGTGTTGTGACAAGTAGAGGTTCGAATATGAAATATCTGTTGGAGCTTTTATCTTATTGGATATCTAATAAGCTCCTAAATTATTAGATCTTTTGGGTGAGACCTAATAAGACTAAATAAAGATTATTGGATAGAGATCTACTAATCCAAGAGGCTTGGGTAATTGAATATAGATTCAATACCCAATAGGGCAGAATCCATTAAGGTTAAGTGGTAGGAACCTCTCTAAATATGAGATCCTAAAAGGTGGCATAGGCTAGTCAACTCTTATTCGCCCCTCCTATACTCCTCGCTCTCCTCTCTCTCTCAACAAACAATCCTAGTTTGGAGCATGTGGATAGCAAGAAGGGCTGACCCCTTCTTAATCACATGGTATACGTGGAGAGGAAGATCGTATAGCAATTTAAGGAGCATCTTTGCCGCATCTACTATGTGGATTACTACTAAAGAGAAAGATAGTTGACTTCCTTCATCCACTCCTATATATTTGTGATTTTTTAGGGATATATAATCTCTATAGGCAACAAATCTCACTTGATACGCGTGGTTTTCAGTTTTATAATTTTTGCACACCAATCTTCGCACGATGACGAGATATTTTTTTTAAAAAATTTATATTTATATTTATATTTTTTGTTCTTCCACTATATATATGATATTTTGATTATATTTTCCAACAATATCCTCGGTCTTCTTATAAACCCCAAAGTAAGAATGAAATAAGTTGAGGGTTGGATTATGCTAGCACGAAATTGTAGCATTCCCCGATGAATGCAATGAGATAATGCTATGAGTTGAGCAACATTTGAGAATATGATATCCTCCACCATCGATGGCACATTGGGATAAGTGGATGGAGGGGGAATCAAAGTATAGTCTCTAGCACATTAACATATATATACAGATATCAGGTCCATAAGGTCAAATCCATGGTCGAGTTATTAACATCTCATACTCGATTGAGATAGAGTAACTGATGTATGGGTGCTTAAGGAACTTGAGGGTCGGGGTTTGGGTAGAACTTGGCCATAGAAATCCTTCATGATTTGAAGGTCTCTCTCAACCTTTGAACCGACCCTCGGCATCCGCTATGAGGAGGAAGATGATGGAACCCTTTCTGCCCTCAAGTTATCTAAAGATAATACTTTAATACCCTTGACCATTAAGAGGCTAAAGAATCTAAACTTGGATGAATAGGAGGAGGCCATTTTCTACCTCTGGACTAGGAGAGAACTTCAAAAGAGGTGGGGAGGATGAGGACTTAAGGATTTAGAAGGCTTAAAATGCAAGTAAGGCCTCTTCTATGCTGGAGGGACTCTTTATAGCTCTAGACATCTACTCATCACCTTCACATTCATCAAGGAAGATGATCGATATAAGCATTGATCTTGACAAAAGTCTTACTCTTAGAACTAAGGTTATTCAATGCATCCTTCTTAAGCTGAATATTGAAGGTTGACTAATGCATTCTTCTCAGGTTCAGCATCAAAGATTATTCAATATACCTTTTTCATGTTAAGCATTGAAGATTATCTAATGTGTCCTCGATTTAAGCAACAAAAGTTGTTCAATGTACTCTTTTAAAGCCAACTATCTAAAGTTATCTTATATGCTCTAATAATCAAAAGTCGGGGAATGTATTTTTTTCGAACTAAGCATTGAAGATTACATGATGCATCTTTCAAGGGCTAAGCATTGTAAGTTATTTGATGCACTCTCATCGAGATAAGCATCGCAAGTCACCTGATGCGCTCATCCTCGGGCTATGCATAATAATCCCTCCAAGACATTTAATTCATAAAAACAAACCCCAATATTGACAAGGCCATCAAAGACCAACATCTCGAATCATGGGAGGAATTTCACTTCATCCCCCATTCGGAAGCACCTCAAAGTATAATTTTAGGGGACAAATGATACAAGAAATATTCATCTCAAACTAGAGCTTGACATATAGTCAACCACTTTATCAAAAAATGATAAAAGTTAAACCACTAGATATGTCATGTCAATAAGATCAGAACAGAAAATATTTTTTTTAAAAAAAATTAATTATAGGAAACTAAAAATTCAATTATAAAATATAGTAACAAGCATGAATATCGAGGTCAGAGATCTCTTTCTTAACTACCTAATATATATCGAGAGTCTAACTTAAACGTCAAAGGAACATATCGAGAAACTCATCTAAAATCGATCTTCTTAGGTTCCTTAGGCGAAGCAAAACCCCTAACATAAATCGAGTCTAAATCAAGTTAGATTAATCAATTACCTCAAATCTACTATCAGCATCAAATACTATTACTATCTAAAATTTAGAACTTCAAATTCATGTTGTGGAGGATTTTCTTGGATGGGTATGGTATGTAATATGTCAAATATCTCAATAGCAACTTGAACTTTGGCAATACAATCCGTGGGTACTTGTTAAAATCTACCACATTAAAATATCAACGAAACTTATCTTTGTTAAATTCTATGCATTAACTATTATTGCATTGGTCGCCTCATGACTTGCAAATGATGGGTCAAGAAGAACTAGGACTCGTGTTCATGTGCTACCTCATCGAGCTCTACCATGGTTAGTAAGCCACGATTGTTGTCAGAACGCTTGACCTAATTCGGGCATGCACACCCCATGGCATTAGCTCCCCGCATGTTTAATGATGACACCATAACATTAGAATGCATCACCTCCATCTTCGTATGATAATCAACGTTCCTTTTTAAGATCCAATCCAGTGATGATTGTTAGGTTGACAGCCTACAAATTTAGACCATAGTAGGCTTTAGCAACCCATAGCCCACCTCCTTTTAATATAACCTTAGATCTAGTAAGGCAAGTGTGGTGGCTATGAAAATAGAGAGAAAAACTCAAGTAATGAGACACAAAATTACAGTAGTAACTTGATTCAAAAAGAGGAGAAAAGAACAAAAATAAAAGAAGGAAATGAATAAGACAAGGACAATATAGAAAGACTGTTCTCAATTATTCAAGCAGTATTCTCATATCATGTTAGATCAGATCTATAGTAGATTCTTGCTATGATTATTTGGGAAAAATTTGGATATTGTGCATAGTGACATAATCCCTATATCCTAGTTATTCTTTTGAGATTGTTATTTAGGTTTTAGATAAAAGATTGAGATTTATATATTCATTATTCTTATAATGAATTATCTCTAGTTTTCTCCATGGTTTTTACCCTTTACATTAGAGGGGTTTTCCACATAAATCTTGGTGTTCTATTTGATTGTGATTTTCATTTAATTTCACTATGTTATGACTTGCTAATATTTGTCCATATACAAAAGTTTATTGTTCTTTTTTATATCCCATCAACTGGTATCAGAGTAGAGTTTTGGTGATTTAATTTTTTATATTTGAACATGGAGGCCGATAGTGTTTCTCACATGACTAGTTTGAATGGAAACAATTGGATGATATGGAAATCAATAATGGAAGATCTCTTATATTGTAAAAATTTGTATGGACTTTTGCAGGGGGATAGTGCAAAACTCGTAACTTTGACAGATGATGAGTGAAAGAGGTTAGACCGGAAAATAGTTGGGTTTCTTCGACGGTGGCACGATGATAATGTCTTTCACCATGTTTCTACTAAAAGTTAGCATATTCTCTTTGGAAAAAGTTGGAAGGTCTCTATGAAACAAAAATAGTTGGCAATAAAGCTTTCTTGATCAGAAAACTTATAAACTTAAAATATAAAGAGGGTGCTTCTATTACTGAGCATTTGAATAAAATGTAAAATATCACTAACTAGTTATCCTCTATGAAAATGTCACTTGATGATGAGTTGAAGACATTGTTATTTCTTGATTCATTACCAAAAAGTTGGGAGACATTGGTGGTTTTCCTTAGTAATTTTACGCCAGATGGTGTTATCATCATGATTTAAGTAACAAGCAATTTGTTAAATAAGGAGTTGAGAAGAAAGAACTCAGTAACATCTCAGAATGATTTACAAGCACTTATATTAGAGAACAAAAGAAGGTCAAAATCCAAGGGTAGAAGTAGTTCATACATGGGTAGAAGCAAGTCAAGATCAAGAAAAGATATTGTTTGCTCTAACTGTGGTGAGAAAGGACATTACAAGAACCAATGCAAGCAACCTAAGAAGAACAAGAAAAAGGGAAAAAAAGTGGAGTCTAAAGAGTCAAAAGATAATACTACAACTATAATGTATGGTAGTGATTATTTGATTTTGTCCCATTTTGATGATATTTTTTCTTGTGTGTGTTAGGATCTTGAGTGGGTGATTGACACAGGTGCTTTTTATCATGCTACACCACGGAGGGAGTTTTTTGCTACCTACAGGTTTAAAAATTTTGATGTTGTTAAGATGGGCAACTATAGCACGGTAAACATTATTGGCATTGGTGATATCCACATAAAGATCAACATTTGTTGCAAGTTGGTACTTAAGGATGTGAGGCATATGGTTGACTTGAAATTGAATTTAATTTCAATTGGAAGACTAGATGATGAAGACTATGATAGCAGATTTCACAAAGGGCAATGGAAGCTCAGTAAGGGTTTTTTTATTATGGTTAGTGGATAGAAATATTACACTTTGTACAGGTTGCAGGCTAAAACTTGTGATAAGTAATTAAATGTTATAAAGAAAGACTTCAGCATGGAGTTATGGCATAGGTAACTGGAACACATGAGCGAGAAGAGGCTACAAGCTCTTTTCAAGATAAAGGTATTGCCATACCTCAAAGGTATACGTCTAAACTCTTGTGTTGATAGTTTGGCTGATAGACAACATAGAGTTTTATTTACTAGTCTTATTTTATCTAGAAAAATGTATGTCTTAGACCATATTTATATAGGTGCATGTGGTCCTTTAAAGACAAAAACTCTTGGTGGATTTGTTAATGTTCTCAGTATCAATGGTGCACATTATTTTTTCACTTTTATAGATGATTTTTCCAGGAAAGTCTGGGCCTATGTTATAAAGACTAAAGATCAAGTTATTAATATCTTCAAAGAGTTTCATGCTAGAGTTGAAAGGGAGACAAAAAGAAAATTGAAATGCATAAGATTAGATAATGATGACGAGTACACAAGATTGTTTAATGATTATTACAGGTCACATGACATTCAACATGAGATGACAGTTCATGGTACACCTCAGCATAATGCTATTGTACAGAGGATGAACCGGACAATCATGGAAAAGATTAAATATATGCTTTCACAATCCAAGCTACTAAAAAAGTTTTGGGATGAGGCTTTGAGAACTACAGTTGATGTGATCAACTTATCACCATGTATAGCCCTAGATGGTGATGTTGCAAAGCATATATGGTCAGGAAAAGATATTTCCTACAAACATTTGAGAGTATTTGGTTGTTGTGCATTTGCACATATTCCAAACAATGAGAGGTCCAAGCTAGATGGTAAGATAAAATAATGTCTTTTTCTTGGCTACTCACATGATCAGTTTGGTTACAGGATTTGGGATCCAGAAAAGCAAAAGGTGTTTAAAAACAAAAATATGATCTTCTTTGAGGATCAAACCTTTGAGAATTTGAAGAAGAAAGCACCAGCCGAGACTTCTACAAAAGGATTAGTAGATTGTGACCTAGTTACTCCTCTAGTATATCAGGGTGATGGGGGAGATGTGTAGGAAGATGGTGTAGAGCCCGATGTTGATATATCTGCAGGACATATTGAGCAAGAAGAAGTTGGAGAGCAACTTCCCGTATAACCTCGATTGAGATGATCTTCTAGACAACATCAACCTTCTAGAAAATACTTTACAGATGAGTATGTGATGCTTATTGATGTAGGTGAACCAGGTAGTTACTAGGAAGCAATTTAAAGTGAATAGAAAAAGAAGTGGTTAATTGCTATATAGGAAGAGATAGATGCTCTACAAAAGAACTACACATATGATTTGGTGCAATTACCAAAGAGAATGAATTCCTTGAAGAACAAGTGAGTTTTTAGATTGAAAACTCAAGATTATTGTTCTCAACTAAAGTACAAAGCTAGATTGGTTATGAAAGTCTTTGGTCAAAAGAAAGATATTAACTTTGAAGAGATTTTTTCTCCTATTGTTAAAATATCTTCTATTCGTATTGCTCTTGGTATTGGTGTTAACCATGACTTGGAGGTTGAGCAGTTAAATGTGAAGACAGCTCTCTTTTATGGTGATTTAGATGAGAAAATTTATATGAGCAACTAGAAGGCTTCAAAGTCAAAGATAAAGAAAACTTTGTCTACAAGTTGAGGATGAGCTTGTATGGACTAAAGCAAGCTCCAAGATAGTAATATAGAAAGTTTGATTCATTTATAACTGAAAATAAATATAAAAGAATGACTTCAGATCATTATATGTACATCAAACGGTTTGGTGAGAATTTTATTATTCACTTACTTTATATTGATGACATGCTTATTCTTAGGAAAGATATGTCTACAATTGATAGATTGAAGAAGGAACTGAGTGAGTCTTTTGTAGTGAAGGACATGGGGCCAACAAAACAAATACTGGGCATGCAGATTTTTCGTGATTAAAAAACCAAGAAGATTTGATTATTACAGGAGAAATATATTGAGAAGGTATTAGAAAGGTTCAGTATGAGCAATGCAAAGTCAGTTGGTTCTCCTCAAGTTGTACTATGAACAGAGTCCATCAAGTGATGAGGAGAATGAGAAAATGTAAAAGATTCCTTATGCTTTAGTAGTTGGAAGTTTAATGTATGCAATGATATGTACAAGGCTAAACATCGCATATATAGTGGGTGTTACTAGTAGATTTCTTATAAATCCAAGCAAAGAGCATTGGACAATAATGAAGTGGATCTTTAGATATCTCAAAGGGAGCTCTAAGGTTTATTTAAGTTTTAGAGGTAAATCACCTATGTTGACAGGTTACACAGATACAGATATGGCAAGAGATATTGATACAAGGAAGTCCACATCAGGTTTTGTACTTACTTTTGCTAGGGGAGCTGTTTCATGACAATCCATATTGCAAAGGTGTATTACTCTCTCCATTATAGAGGTAGAATATATTGCTGCTACAGATGTTTATAAAGAAATATTATGAATGAAAGAATTTTTATAAGAATTTGGGCTGAAATAAAAAAATTATGTGGTGAATTGTAATAGCCAATGTCATCCATTTATGTAAGAACCTAACTTTTCATTCCAAGTCAAAGCATATAGATGCTAGATATAATTGGATTCGAAATGTACTTGAAGAGAAATAGTTGCAGCTTCAGAAAATTCACACAGATGACAATGCAACAAACATGTTGACAAATACCTTATCAAAAGAAAGATATGAGATATGCCGATAGTTGGTCAACATGGCTTCACATTGAGGAGTTATGGGACAGCCTCTCTTATGAGCTAAAGGGGGAGATTGTTAGGCTGACAACCCATAAATTTAGCTTGGGCTTTAACAGCCCATAGCCCACCTCCCTTTAGTCTAACCTTAGATCTAATAAGAGGGGTGTGGTGGCTGCGAAAATAGGGAGAAAAACTATAGCAACAAGGTAGAAAATTACAACAGTAACTTGATTCAAAAAGAGGAGAAAATAATAGAAAAACAAGAAAATAAAAGGAAAGAAGACAATAATAACGTAGAGAAACTATTCTCAACCATCCAAGTAGTATTATCATCTCAGGTTACATCAGATTCTTGCTGTGATTATTTGGAGAGAATTTAGATATTGTGCACAATGACGTAATTATTGTATCTCAATTATTCTCTTGAGATTGTTGCTTGAGTTTTGGGCAAAAGATTGAGATTTGTATATTCATTATTCTTATAGTGAATTATCTCTAGTTTATCTCGTAATATTTACCCTTCAAGTTGGAGAGGTTTTTTATGTAAATCTTGATATTTTATTTGATTGTGATTTTCATTTAATTTTATCGCGTGTTACGATTGACTAATATTTATTCATATACAAAAATTTATTATTATTTTTATATCCCTTCAACGATGAGGTAAAGACTTATATTTCCCAACGAATAAAAAAAAATATTATTATTTTTATATCCCTTCAACGATGAGGTAAAGACTTATATTTCCCAACGAATAAACCCACCTCAAATACATGTGCTTCGTTCTCTTTTTTTGTTCTACTCCTAAACTGGGAGCCAACACCAGTTTTGATATATGATGTGAAAGATGTCGAGTGACCAAATGAGGGGAGCAGCAGGTGGGAAATAGCAGGCAACTGTATGCATGCATTGGGTCTTGGAATCATTCCGATAGCGATCGCCACTCTTGAAATGGAGCTTGAAGCATTCGCTCTCGATCTTTTGGGGTCAACAGCCCTCGTGAGACATGAGATGAGATGCACAAGGCTTGTGTCAAAGATTAGAGATGAAGATTCATATTTGAAGGTGACAACAAATCGTGTCTTTTCTTACACTATTACCAACTTTACTCGCTTAATCCAAATTTAGGTACTCTTCGATATGCTGCATAGGTATGAAAATAAAAATAGATATCTGAGCATGATCTAAAATGAATACTCCATCGAATGTCTTATCATATAAGAATATAATTTATGGATAATCTATTGTTATCTTCGGAACCCTTAACCTAGCATATGTGAGCCAGATATATCATTACCAGACAAATAGTTTAGGTTAAATACTATACTCTTATAATGACCTACTTGAAAACATATTAAAAATATATGTTATGATACAAAAAAAAGTAGCATATATCAAAAGTATGGGAGAAGGCTGTTGAATTTAGTCAACAAACTCCAAGCTTCAATATTAATAAATCATTTCTAACTAAATTGTGCCATATATAAAAAGATTTGTACTTATTCGATGTGAATATTGGAAGATTGAGATAGCAGTCTATATTTAGGTTTGTTGCAAATCAAGCGAATCATATCCCATCAACTCCTTTAAACTTTAATCGGTGCCAACGCATCTCTCAGATTCCGACACGTGCCGCCGATGTGTGATCATGACATAATTCCGAATCAGCAAGGAGATCCTGATTCCCGTTCCTATCGTACCACGTGTTACTCGTCCTACCAACCTGCTTTGTTATTGGAGCTAGAAAAGGGCCCCCATCGCAAGAAGTTGCGTCTTGCTTCCGCTAGTATCTGCTTTGGGCCAGTCGGAGGATGTCCTGCTCGCGTCACAGGGAATCATTGAATCAGAAAGAGGACCCGCGTGGGTCCCTTTTACCCAGCCATACGAAGGCCACATGGGAATATACACGTCCCCTTGACGTGGCAGTTTTGACGCGCGAACGCCGTAGCCGGGAAACGTGGACCGCGATACCGCCGACTCGGCCCGTACCTTATCATCGTCACCGTCGACTCGACAGGGCCCCAGCTGATAAGGAAATGACGGAGCCGGGAACGGAGTTTTGGTCCTCACTACGGCTGACCATCCCCACCCCCACCCTCGTGTACGGTGATAACGTGGGTGTGATACGCAAGGGCCCTTTCCGGATCGTCCCTTTGGACTGGCGAGGCTTTCCTATTTCGAACCAGGCAAGAACCAGGTTATCTTTTGCCTCCCACATGCTCGTACTGACGTCATGGAGCTAACACGACGTCATCAACTATTCATATTGCTGGGGAAAATCGTGTCCTCTGCCTCGATCATGATAGCAGATCTGCAAAGCTTCTTCCAGGAGGGGCTGCATACCACCATGTAGTTGACTATAATACATTCATTCGTTAATGATAGTTTTAGTTGGCGAACTGCTAAATAAAGTGCTAATGTGGCCTAATTTCGTGCCGTGTGGTCAAATCTGGTGACCAAACACTTCAATCATCCTCTTTTCTCCCTGTAATCGGCGACAAAGTCTAAATGCCGATCTTGTTTTGCTCGTGTTGAATTATTGGCCGGTGTAAATGGCCAATTCTCACCTGTCTACGCTCGATAATGTAGCACGTAGCAAGAAGGTAACGATAGTTCCAAGAAACACTGTAAATTACTACTAAGAAACTTTCAGTACAAGTAGCACATAGAATAGCATTTAGTGCAATGCTTATTTGTTCCACGTAAATTGTAGTTGTAATAACCATAGCACACAGTTAACAGGTGGACGTATAATGGATGTTGAAATCGTTGTCGTGATGAATGAAAAAACACAGGAGCAGCGTGGTTCATAGATCTCTTGTCCTTATCTCAACTCGACGGTGTTTTGCACAGGAGAATCTTGAACCCGTTCGGCGCTAATGGCGCCGAAATTGATACGTGATGCAGATGTTGTTTGTTGCGATGCAGCATAACGTGTTTGGTGTTTAATACTTCGCTGGACTGCTGCTTTTTCCCGGCAGCTACAACCTTCCTGAGATGATGTACTCTGATCGTAAGCAGATAATTTAGTTTAACTCTTTTGACCAATACTTAAGACCAGCAGAATACATTTGGAATCCAGGTGTAATTTTATGACAAGCATGCTTGCGTAGATGGAGAAGGACATCCTCAAGCAAAAGCGGATATGTACTGATCGTGTAAGTCGGAGGACGACAAAGCTGGGTCGACGTAAAGCTCTCATTAAAATGGTAGAGAAGCAGAGCGAGCAAGATGTTCTTTCGAGGACGGCATCGGTTGTGATGCGTTATTTTTTGGGTTTATGAGAGGGAAGGAAAAAGAACGTGGAAAAAAATGTCACATTTACATTTTAGTGCCAACAATAAAGTTTTTTGTTTTTAGTTAAGTAGAAAGCTTGGAAGAAAGTATATAAATACCTTCTCTGCTTCATCTCATCCCACGCTTCTTCGCCGTAACCACAGAGAGAGGGAGAGAGAGAGAGAGAGAGAGAGAGAGAGAGAGAGAGAGAGAGAGAGAGAGGAAATTGTTCCGCTTGCTAATTTTCGCTTTTCAATTCGAGCGAGCTTCTATACTAGTGGTTTTCTTCATTGTGGGTGTGTGTATGTGAGAGAGATGAAGTACGTGTTGGTGACGGGGGGAGTGGTCAGTGGACTGGGGAAAGGGGTGACGGCGAGCAGCATTGGAGTCCTCCTCAAGGCATGCGGGATCCGACTGACGGCGATAAAGATTGGTACTTTTCTCCTCTCTTAGATGCCTCTGTTCCAAGTGATCGAGCTTTCCATTATCTTGTTCACATACGAGAAGTTTCTTGTCTCGGGAATGAGGCTTGTTTGGGGCGTCAGCTTTCCCTTTTACCGATTAAAATTGCCGTTCTTTTGTCCCTTTTCTTGCGGATGTTTCGCTCAGAGATGGTCGGTCTGGTCTCTCGTTGGAGAAGGAACAATCTTTTCATCACTGGTTTCCAGGGAGAGTAATCTGTTCTCACTTTGTCAAACCATCATCTCTAGCTTTTTGTTTCCAAGAGGAACAATCATGCTAACATGGTATCAGTTTTAGCATGGTAATTGCGTTTTCTATCTTTAGGGCCACTGGTTCACAATATGACTTGTGAAATAGAGCAGCTTGTTTATTTTTGTTTCGGCAACAGTTGTTCTTCACTTCTTTGTCAACCTGAATTTTATTTTCCTTGCCATTTGCTTTGGGATCTTTAAGTTTTTATCAACTCTGCTGTAGTTCTGTAGCCTTTTAATTTGGGAGATATCATGCAGATTTTCAGTCATTAAGATGAGAATAACAACAACCTTGAAACTTCAGGATATGATATATAACATTTATCTCCAGTAACTAAAACTGGGAACACTCAATTCATATTGAAACAAGCATTTATTCATTTATTTCTAATTCTTGTTTAAGCAATCTAAAAGGCCGAGGATTCAGTCAAAATAGATTCATATGTGATGGCAAAAGGGAACAATTAGCAAAACAATCACACTTCCCCTTCAATTTCTTTCAGGGACAAATAAAATTGAATGGTACTCTGAAATTATTGTGTTTGAAGTCTGTGTCAATAGTGGAGTCTCAGTTGTGTGGTTCACAATGTCACTTTGTTGCTTTTGTTTTGCCAAGGATGACTTACCTTCCATTTGTGGTATTCTTTGCAGATCCTTATCTAAATACTGACGCTGGGACAATGTCCCCGTTTGAGCATGGCGAGGTGTTTGTCTTAGATGATGGTGGTGAGGTAAGTAATAGTTCTTGCTCCTTTTTTGTGCCTACTATCTAAATACTGACGCTGGGACAATGTCCCCGTTTGAGCATGGCGAAGTTTTTGTCTTAGATGATGGTGGTGAGGTAAGTAATAGTTCTTGCTACTTTTTTGTGCCTACTATCTTTGTCCCACATGCCTTCTATTTCAACTGTTATATCTTATTGATTTTTATTCTAGAAATAATTCTTTTTCTTCTTTGTTTCGCTTTGGCTGAAGATTTATTTTTGCAGGTGGACTTGGTTCTTGGAAACTATGAAAGGTTTCTTGATGTCAAGTTAACTTGTGACAATAGCATCACAACTGGAAAGATCTATCAGGTACCAAATATATCCATGCCTTCCCTATTAACAGGTCTAACTAAACTGCATTTATGAACTACTTTGACATGTATGCTACAACTATATTTTGTACTTTTACATTCATCTTTGAATTTTCTTTTGCAAACATTGTCTATCTTTACTCTATGAACTTACCATTATTTTCTTATTGTTTTGTGATAGTTTGTCATTGACAAGGAGAGAAGGGGAGACTATCTGGGGAAGACAGTCCAGGTATGAGTCCTGCCTGCAGCTTTTCTCTTAAAAAATCATCTGATCTGTTTGGATCATAATTTGGTTATTATCATAGTAGTCCTGAACCT